>JAFEMH010007803.1:0-76027 GCA_022495995.1 Adenophora triphylla var. japonica
AGACACTACAACCCGTAACCCGGGATGGCCTTATCCAGGCTGCACCCCGATTGGCCTGCCAGATGCCTTTTGGGGGCGCACGAGGTCGTCCCAAACATCCCATCCTAGCCCGTGTAAGCCATGCACTCTTTGTGTCACACTTTGTCCAAGACCCCGGTTGGTTTTTGGCTTAGCTCGTGTCATAAAGCCTAAGTGTATGTTTTTTACGCCGGGCCCCGCCCCGAGTCAAGCTCGAGAGGTTGAGACCAAAGGTCGTTCCCGACCCGAAGTCTTGAGCTCTTCAGCCTTGACTTTGACGCGGAGCTCTGCCGAAAAATATACCCGAAGGTTCAATGTGACGCCGTGTCACCAAACCTCGTCGTATATACCGTGCTAGCCACAACTTGGCCAACGCTAAAAGCTAAGGTATCTCGCACAAGCGAGTAAGGAGAGGTCATGCCAAAATTTTGGCACGATCCCCGCCTTAACTTAAGGACGTTGACCTCGACTATGGCCCGTACGCCACACACGTCGAAAGTTTGCGTGATCAGTTAGCCTTAAGTTCACTTTTTCATTTGTCGGTGGAACTCGTTTGCCTTATCAGACCTCGCTCGGGATAGTCCGTCCTGAGAAAGATGATCTACAATGGAAACGAGGGGCTTATAAGCGTAGTGACGAGATACACTGATTAGAGCTCTAGGATTAGTTGCGAAAAAGAATCGCTCTTTTCCAACCGATTAGGACTCTAAGAAAACACGCTTTAAGTAAACATTAATCGGTAACTGCACATTGCACAAGCCCAAAACCTTGAGCCAAATACCCTTTTACGAAGCCTAAACCCTTCCTTTCGTTCCTCGCAATGAGCGTAAAGTGGTTCGATTTCCGGGCCGCCGCCTTGCCAGATCACAAGTAACGGCAATGGCTGCAGCTTCTTCGGTTCCTCGCCTCACTCGTAATTTCCGACATGTCTAGCTCACCGAGAAATCGTGACGGGACGGACCCCCGCCACCGGTAATGTATATGACATTGGAAGAAGCCATCCGGCTTGTGAGGTTCACAAGAGGCGTAAAGAAGATCGCCAGAATTTCGTGGTACAGCCTTCCGAATGAGCGAGGTATAGCAGCCTATCCCCGCCGACGGTACTTTTGTCCCGGTCGAGGATGACGATTCCCCAAAACCAGCTTCACCAAACCTTCAACAGTTCCTCCCCGCCAACATACGGATGCCTTCGAATCAAGGAAACAAATGACCTAGGCTCCATGTTGCCACTTCTCGTGGCAACCCCGTCATTTTTGGCCAACCCAAAGGCTACTCCTATCACTCAATACCACCAGCCGCACCGCCGACCATCTCAAAGTGCATGCCAATATTCCTCAATACCCTCCCGGTTCGTCCTTTGCCTATACACGAATCCCTAAACACCGGGACAAACCCCGATACAGCCGTAAAAGGCTCCCGTATATTCTCATATACCAAGCCTTCCTCCTCCAATCACTACCGCTCACGTGGTAGCACCCGGCGCCGAGCCTCAAAGTCCACCACCGGACCCAACCTTAGCCTCGGATGGTCGAACGTATGAAAGACTCCGAAAGCCACCATGAGCACTCAAAGCAGAAACGCTCAAATCCACGTATCCGGAATGGTCACGCCTCTCCCCGCCAAGTTCGTAATGCCGAGATGGACCGATTCGACGGAACCGAATGTCCTCAAACGCATGTCGACACTTACGTTCGGCATGAGAGCAAAAGGAGCAACCCTCCAAAGAAATGGCCGACCACTTCCAAAGATACGCTTAAAAGTTCGGTTACGGTGGTTTCTAAGGGTCAAGCCTCGCGGATCGCCACACCTGGGATCAGATCGCAATATCTTCCCGGAACGGTACCGATCCAACTTAGAGTGGGAGACGAGTCGCGAGGACTTAATCACCACCGAATGTAAAGGCGGATGAAAGTGTAGGAGAATTCTACAAAAGATGGAGTTGGAAACTCTCTGAGATCATGGAGCCACTCTCCAAGGATGAACAGATGCGGATCTTCAAGTCCTGCTTAAGACCGTCCATCAGAACTCTCATCAGTCATCATTTCTTCCTGCATCTCCGGCCATGGTCAATGCCGGCTCACAGCTTCGAGAAGGATCTCAAGGAAAAGTTGGCTACCGCACGCCCATACGTATACCGCTCGCCAGCTGCATACAATCCCGCACCGGCCCCTAAGAAAGGGAAAGATACGTCTCACAACTACATCCATCGTGACAGCAATGGGTAACGTAAAACCTGGGCCCCGCAAAGCAGCAATTCTACTCGTAAGCACCGCCGTACACTTTGACAAGTTTGACATGCCACTGAGCAAGATGCTGGAAGGGTTAATTAAAGAAGGTCTCCTTAAACCTGTTGCTAATTACAAACCCAAGAATCCCGTAGCCAATGCGGACAAGAACAAGTACTGCGCCTTCCATCAGTATCACGGTCACACCACGCATAACCGTTTGGGGTTACGATACGAAATCCGTAACTTGATAGAAGAAGGCAAGTTGGAACGCCCCCGTGGCCCAATACAGCCGAAACCCTTTTCCGAACAATAACAACGTGAATTCCATTGAGTGGGTGCCCAAGAAGATTGCCGCAGTAACCGCCCGCCTCTTTCACCGGATCCTCCTCTAATGTCCACATCGCCTACGATGTTTGCGATCGCTCCGCCCGCCCGGGAGTACGAGTCCCGAGAAACAGTCCGAGCAATCCTCCGAGAAAACAAAAGAAGAAGTCCTCTCAACAAGAATCGAGAGAGAGATACGAAGCCGGAGACACCAAAGGGTACACTTGGAGAGCCTTCCGGGAGGTTCGACTACTACGTACTCTACTCCACCCAATCCTCCTTGCCTCCGGCCATGCAAGCCTTAGAGCGCATAGGTGGGAAAGCCGAAAAGTCCCGCCGAAACCAGAATTCAGACCCTGTGGCTCCTAATACCTCGCATCTTGGTAATCTTACCGCGCCGTAAGCATAACCCCCGCGGGATCGCCCAAGGTTCAATTTGTCCAGCCTTCCGAGCTCGGACCTAAAGGAAGATCAAAGTCCACTTGGCACTCGCACTCGATCAACGTGCTAACCAAGGGCGGCAACCGCCACAAACAACCTCAACGCAATCCCGAGGTTCCAAAGAAAGGCTTTGCCTCGCAAGAGGAAAACAGGAAACGGATGGCCGGATGACTCTCCTTCTCCTGATAGAGACGAGATCTACGACTCCCGATCGTATGGCAAAGATGATCACGTTCGTGATTGAAGACTCGCCGAGCGATGCCTCGGGGCACAACGAAGCTCGTACATCACTATCAAGCTCAACACCATATCACTCCCCTGAGTATTGGTAGATAACGGGTCAGCCGTTAATGTTCTCCTCTCAAAGATGATGCGAGCCCTCCGCATCCACGAAAGCCACTCGATTCCGTCGCCTACTATCAAGGCCTACGACAACACAACTCGTCCCATCCTGGGACGGTGACTCGAACTCGGTTCGAAACCCAAATGGTGCCAAAGAAATTCCACGTGATGGACATTCCATCCGAGTTCACAAACTCTTAGGACGCCTTGGCTACATCACATGAAAGCCATAGCTTCCACTCTCCATCAATGCGTCAAGTTCATTAACCGGCAGGAGATCTTGAAGTCATCGTAGGGGACAGCTTCCTCATTGGAAACGAAGCCGAGACAAGAGCCAAGCGTGCCCGCACTCGTGCACCGGGTTACCTCCTTCGAATCAACCAAGGGACTATCGGGCAAATCTCATCGTAATCCTCGTAGTCCGAGATGCTAACTATGTAAACGTACTCGAGCAAAGTGCACTCGGCAAACCGATACATCAAGTTCAACCGTCGATTCCAACATTTGGAGTGCGTATTGGAAAGAAACGCCGAACATCGCCATGATGCGGGCACGTAAACCCCCCCAATCGGAGATTCGTCAAAGATTCTTCAAACCAACTCTCTCGGCCCCCGCTGTGCGAAGAGATCTTCGTGATAAAGGTTAACAAGCACCGTCATTCTCTCGAATGCATGGAAGTCGTATGGGAATGTCCTCCACGAGGAATTACCCGCCGCACCCCTCTTCTCCAACGAAGAGCATGATGTTTTCCTAGCCGCCCAAAGAACGCAACCCGACGCAATACGTCCCTACGCTGGATTGAGCCGTCGACGATGACGAATCGTGACTCTCCGGAGTCGAAGATGCGGCGCACTCCGCAAGAAAACCTCTCGCATTCACATGCTCGCTCGAGGACGGCACTCCTTCCCGAGATGTCACCTACGACCAAGGCTCCAATACCATGGAGATTGTCAAGCTCAACGTCCAAGACAGAAGCTATCCGACAATTGGAAGCACGTGATTCACGCAACGAAGAATCCTCTCGATCAAGTGAATGACGACGACTTCGTCAACATCATCTATTCCGTATATCCCGATGAAGCCAAGGATCCAGTCCTTATCGTCGATTCTCGCAACGCCAAAGTCACCCTCGACGACCGCCCGCTCACGGTAAACGAGGCATGCCAAGCGAGCTCGTAGCTCATCATTACTTCCGAGTACCAGCCCCAGCTGCAACCGGCCCGTGCCGTCGCCAAGCTTATACCCTCAAGCGCCGCCAAGGCCAAGGGCAACAGCGAAGGAGACCAAGCTCCTCACCCCGCTACGAGTCGATCAACCTCGGGAACGCTTCCTACAGCCTACCCCGAAACATCTCGTGAAAGTCTTCCCCGCAAGGCGTAGTCAACTTCCGACATAGGAAATGACCACCTCAAAGATCAACATGCTCCAGCTCGATTCTCGCTCCCACTCGTCACGCCCCGGATTCGACATCCCGCGCCGACCGCTAGCTCGATAGACTTGGCGATCGAGCGAGATCACGAGACCGTCAACATTGCACATTCAACACCCCCGGGTCAATCAAGCAAATATGGGCAAATTTCTTGGTAATCGAGATCAAGGAAGGCCGCATGGAATGTCCTGGCCCGACTTCCTTCGTCAACGTAATCCAAGTGTTTCCGCCATTCGGCGATTTGAATGTGATCACGGCTCGACACTAGTCGACGGCGCGCACCTACGGAGATCGCTTAGCTCTCGCAAGGAAAGCCCTCATGGAACTAGCCGCTCAAGAAAGCCGTCTTGGGACGAAGACCAAGCTCGAAAGACCTACAGGACCAAGCCCTTAAAGTGTCACAGCAGCCTTTCGCATGTAAAGCTAGAGGCCACTCTAGACCCGCCGACCTCAAGGGTTTTGCTCACGGCAACTTCCTCGACTACCGTCGGTTCTCATCCAACCCCTCTCGCCAAACGAGGGTGGTCAACGGTCCCGATGACCTAGGAGATGGAACGGCACAGGTAACGGATCCCGCCGCTTACCTCCCCGAGGAAAGCAAGTTCTCCATGAAAGCGACGACGAAGACGATGAAACCATTCTCTTCCAAGCCGGGCATGAAGTCAACAAAACCGACTCCCAAGGGTCCCGGGAGGATGGGAGCGGATCATTTCCGTACTCAAATTGAAAGGCCAACTCGTGGAGGAAGGTCTATTCAAAAACAAGAGGAAGATGGAAATTGCCTCGAGCAACTACTCAGTGGAAGTTCCACAGATCGCGGCATTCGCTACGTAAACGATCAACTGGGACAAAGAACCAAATACATGGGCAGATGTTCGGGAAGCCGTGTACTCACCTTCCGACATACCCGCCACTCGATAAAACAAAGGAGGAAACTCTCCCCGACGGAGGTTTACCTAGACCGCCGCACACAGCTTCAAAGAAGCTCGCTATTCTCACATGGGAAGAAACGCAGCACTAACTCTCGACGCAGCTCCGCCGCAAGAAAGTTAATCTGGGCCAAGAGTGGAGGAAAACTAGCAAACCATGAGTATCGCTGCACCCAACTCTGTAATGCCCCGAGTATGCTCAAGAAGAAGGAAAGGAACGCGATATACCGTGAAGAGATCAAGGAGACCGTTCGCCGCCCGAGAACTCTCCAACCTCCCCGAGGGTCGCAACCCACGCTCGCCTCAGCGACCACCGTGCACCGACATTCGAACAACTACGGCAATCCGTAAACTACCTCCCCGCAGAGGCACCCAAGCCGCATCCCGGGACAGATCCGTCAAGCCGCCGAAGCTCCCGAAATACATATACAATCAATGAGTTGAGGGAAGACATATGGCCCTATGCTACGAGGAATCCTCCTCTAACTCGGCTCAACTCGTAGCGGCCTGCTCGTAAGGATCCAAGCCTCGATGTCGCCGTTCTAACCCGATCGGGTCAAATCCATGCACCACCACCTAAGGCCACCAAAAAGCCGACGGAGCCGTAACCGCAATCCGGCCACTCAAGACGCAAGTTCCGTGAAAGAGGACCCGATCCTCACTCACCAAGCGTACTCAGCGAACATTTCCCTTGGTCTCTGCCACCTCTTCATATCCTCACAAGCTCAAGCTAGAGGAAAGCCTCGGCCCGTACCATGGTCCCCGTGGACGCAACCCCGCATGAAGTCATTCGTATGATCGGCAACATCCACTACGGCAACATTATCACCTTCACAGCATTTGGACCTTCCAAAATTTGGGGCCGATCACAATGAGCCGCTCTACATCACACCCACTGACGAGCGTCGCCTTCCCCGCGTGTTGGTAGACGGAGGTTCCGAATGAATGTCTTGCCCGCCAAGATGATGGACCCGCTTGACATCAAGCCCACAGATCCGAAGCCTTCACCCACTCGTCAAGGCCTACGACTCTACTTCCCGTACAGCTTCTGAGTTGCAACTCTCAATATCCGGTTCGGCAAGCGGATGATCCCCACCGAATTCCAAGTGTTGGACATTCCAATCACTTTCACAGCCCATCCCGGGGCGTCCCCGGCTACATCAAATCAACGGCGTGGCATCCACCCTTCATCGTGCCTCAAGTTCATGCAAGGCAACGAGCTAACTACGCCTACGGCGACATCACCACCGAGGGGACCAAAGACCAACGACATTCCAAAGGTTAGAAATCAAGCATAGTGACGACATGCCATTAACTGGATTTACTCTGGAGACCTCCAAAATCCAAATATGCAACGTGGACCTTCCACTGTCTCACGATCAGATTCCTCCCGCCATGAAGATGATGAAACTCATGAACTTCATCCCGGGACTGGGGCTTGGCAAAAGGCTACAAGGCCAACACCAAGTCATTGAAGTCAAGGACCACACCACGGTCCAGGGGCTTGGCTACGTGCCAACACCGACTGACATAAAGGAAGAAAAAAGGCTCGCCCGCACCAAGGCAGCAGCCCGCAAAAGGGGAACCTCCGACGGCACACCCGACCTACGACCTTACAGTCTCGACCTCGCTCATTACTTCACCAAGGGAACCGACAGCAGAACTGAGGGGACCGACAAGGGAACCGACAGCAGAACTGAGGGGACCGACAAGGGAACCGACAAAGCAGTAACCGAGGGGACCGACAGCTGATCCGACAGCCAGTAACCGAGGGGACCGATAATGGAACCGATGAAGATGAGAAAGAAGCAGAGATAGTCAACACGAGACTACGTAAAGGATGGAACAAACTAGCACGGACCTCAAGCGTTTCGTAGGACTCAAAGCTAATCCGATTAGGGGAGCGTTCGACATCACCGCTCTACTCGGACCAACCGCCACCACACCAAAGATGAGTATACATTCAAGGGAATCCTGCATGCGGAAGAGCAACTCAAGGTACTCTTCACGGGAAACAGATTGTTCGGATCAGCCGCCGAGGCCACATTCGAGACAAGAACTCCAAAGCGTAAGGAACCGTAATTCATAGAAGACGCTCTCAGTGACCAAATTTCTACGTAGTCTTTTTGAAGAAGTCATGGAGGTGCCAAACCCGATTGACTCCGGGCTCCGAAAACAAAGCATGATCGCCATGATTGGGACAAGCAGGCTGCCTCTCGATCCCCGAACCCTCATCAAGCATCCAAAGAATGCCACCGAAGAACTGGGTAACCTTCACCGACCAAGGGCAAGCCAGTGTAATTGGAAGACAAGCCGGGCCCGCACCCACATCTCCCTAAACCCGGTCTCAAACCCTCTCGAGCCGCCTTGTAAAAGTCCAGCCCCTTCCGAGTCATCCAATGGCCTTACGCCGAGGACTATGATAATGTAGCCAATCATGTATCTCCTTTCTCGTTTAATGAAAAGTCCGACCTTTCGAGTATCCTCTCATTGCCACTTTAACAACCGATAAGTTAACAAACAACTTAAAAGACGTTAATAACTCAATTGATAAAGAAGCGTACACATTAAATGAGCAATACATTAGAGAAGTTCTCGAGCGTGTAATCGACCAAGAGGACAACCGGCCCAAGCCGCCGAAGAGGTTATGACCAAAGTGAACCCGGGGTCGCCGCAAGAGCCTAAAGAGACACAAGTGGGCGCTTTTCGCCGATGCAGTAAAAGAAGCCCCGATAAGCCTCCTCCGGAGTATGTTGACGTGTTCGCCCGGTCATACCAGACATGCCAGACTCGATCCTCGATCGTGGAGCACAGAATTCCCCCGGATCCCGAATCCAAGCCTCGTCAAAACGTAAGCCGCGCAAGATCAAGCCAGAGTGGTCCTTGCAAGTAAAAGAAGAGATTGAGAAAATGCTCCGAGTTGGTTTCATCGTAGTGATTGAGTACCCGACTTGGCTCTCCAACATCGTGACGGTCACCAAGGCCAATGGAAAGGTCGATGCCGCGTAGATTTCCGGGATCTCAACAAGGCCACCCTAAAGATGATTTCCCACCGCCTAACATCGACATGCCGGTCGACACCACGGCAAATTTCGAAGTAAAGTCCTTCGTGGACGGGTTCGCCGGATACAACCAGATCAAAATGTCCGAGGAGGATCAAGCCAAGATCGCTTTCACCACTCCGTGGGGACATATCGTTACACGGCCATGCCGTTCGGTCCGAAGAACGCCGGGCTACTTACCGGGCCGCAATGTGCCCTCTTCCATGACATGATTCACAAGGAAATCGAAGTGTATGTCGACGACATGATCATCCACTCCAAGGGATCGTACATGCAAAGACATGACAGATCCGAGAAAGTTCTTCAACCGTACTCGTAAAGCACTCCATGAGATTGAACCTCGCGAAGTGCACCTTCTAAGGCCAAGCGCGGCAAGGTACTAGGGTACATGGTTACGTAAAGAGGTATCGGCCGATCCCAGAAAATCAAGGCTATCATCGACATGAAGCCACCTCGCACTCGACGTAAGTGAAAAGCTTCATGGGAAGACTTCAAGACATCGCCGCTTCATCAACCAGCTTGACATCTCTCTCGCGAGCCCATGTTCAAACCGATGAAGAAGAATGCCGACATCAAATGGGACTCCGAATGCCGATAGCTTTCGAGAAAATCAAGACCTACTTGGTGAATCCCCACCCCGTGCTCCGCCACATGAAGACAAGCCACTACTCCCGTATCCGACAAGAATGTACACGTCAATCGGAGCAATGCCGGCACAAGAGCGTAAAGATTCCAAAGTTGAGCATGCAATCTACTTCGTAGCCAAGCTTCAAGGAAGTGAACTCACCTACTCAAAGAATAGAGAAAACTTGTACCGCCTTGGTATGGGTAGTCGGGAAACCGAAACACTACATGCAGCCACATTCGCTCCCGGTCTCCAAAATGGACCCCGTCCGATATCTCTTGACAAGCCATCCCCGTCAATGCGACTCAGCCAAGTGGTCATTCTTCCCGGCCGAGTTCGACATCAAGTACATGGTCGAAAATCAACAAAGGGCGTAGTCATGGCGCATCACCCGGCCGACTTCCCAAGCAAAGGAACCTAAGGGTCCCGATCCGCAGCTTCCTGACGACGGAATCTTTTCACTCGACAACAAGAAACCGCCGGCAACTCTTCTTCGATGGGGCAGCCAACAAGAAGGGGAATGGTATTGGAATGCTCCTTGTCGATCCCAAGGACGAGCATACTCCCATAGCCATCAAGCCGAATTTTGAAGCAACCAACAATGCCGCAGAATACGAAGCTCGCGCAGCAGTCCGGAAGCCGCCTCGAGCGCAACATCTCGTAACCGGATGTATACGGAGACTCAAAGATTGATCATCAATCAAGTGTCCAACAAATGGAAGACGGTAGATTCTCGCCTTCGTAAGTACCACTCGTACATGGAGGAGCTCATCGCTCGCTCAAGGACATCTCTTTCCACTATTTGCCAAGAGACAGAAACCGCTTCGCGTACGCCCGGCAACCCTCGCCTCTTGTCGAAATTCCCGATGGGAAAGCAAGAAACCCTCGTAATAGGCAGACGGAAACACCCGCCTATTGCCGTGAGATCGAAAAGAAAAAGAAACGATCGACGAACCCCGGTACACTCAAATTTACCAAGACTCTCCAAAACGGAGAAGCTTCCTTCACCAATGAAGATGGAAACTACAAAGAAGGGATCAAAGCCAAAAACATGATGGCATTAAAACGCCCGGCATCCCATTTCGTCATTCTCGGGGGTATGTTGTACAAGAAGCGCCACCAAGGGCCACTCCTTCTGTGTAAACAAAGAAAAAGCCACGAGCTAATGAACGAAGTTCACAACGGAACCCGCGGTCCGCATACGAACGCCCGAGCTTTGACACGTATCATTCTCCGTATGGGATACTATTGGATATCAATGGAAACAGATCGCATCCAGCTTCGTCCGAAGCCGCGACAAATGTCAACGGTTCTCCAATCTCAATCACATCCCTCCTCATGAACTCTATTGCATGACTACGCCATGGCCTTTCGCCACATGGGGAATCGACGTCATCGGCAAGATCACTCCACCGGGGAGCAATGGTCACGAGTTCATTCTAGTCGCAGTCGACTACTTCACCAAATGGGTAGAAGCCAGATCGTACAAGGTACTGAATTCTAAGAAGGTGGCCGAGTTCATCCGAGAGAACATCATGTGCCGATACGGAGTGCCCAACGAGATCATCTCCGACAATGGGACCCACTTCGAAGGAGATTGTGACCAACTTCTGACCGAATTCAGAGTCACACGCCACAAGTCATCTCCTTACGCACCACAAACCAATGGTGCAAGAGAGGCACCAACAAGACTCTCGCCATGATAATCGTAAAGATGACCACCGCAGGTCGGGATCGCCCGAAAAGCTACATCTAGCTCTCTGGGGATACCGAACATCAGTCAGAACCGCCACAGGGGAGACTCCATTCGCGCTTACCTACGGAATGGAAGCGATGTTACCCGTGGAATTGGAAATTCCATCCCTCCGAGTCCTCTTGGAAAACGGGATCAATGAAGTCGAATGGCTACAAAGCCGTCACGACGAACTTGCTCTACTCGACGAGCGCAGATTGAAAGCCATGGAACACACTCGAGCCTACCAGAGCAGAATGGCCCGAGCATTCGACAAGAAAGTCAAGATCCGAGACATCAAAGAAGGCGACTTGGTGCTAAAGGAGAAGCCTCCTACGCAGACCAATCCCCTCGGAAAGTGGGAGCCTACTTGGATAGGACCATTCGTGGTACAAAGAATCTTCTCCGGAGGAGCCATGAAGCTAGCAGATTTGGACGGAAACCCTTTCGTTAACCCCGTGAACGGAAGCAAGCTCCGCAGATACTTCGTTTGAGGAAGAGCACGAGTCAACTCTCCTTCCCCATACACTGTCCCCTTCAGTAAATTAAGAGTGCTAAAAGAGTAATACCCAACTGGATACATTCCCGCTAATGATCCAGGTAAAAAACAGGGTCGCACTCCTTTTGTCTTCGTTTTCTCAATTTCACCTAAAAGTGTCGAACTACGGTGACCTGAGCCCCTTAGTCCAATTGTAAAAGGGGAACGTAGGCAGCCATCATTGGTTCGGTCTAAAAAATAAAAAAAATACAATAAGCATCAATTGCTTGTGTTTCGAAAAACTCTTGTCATTTAACCTACAAATTCATTACGGTTAAAACAATCTTTGATGAGTTCAAGCACGGTCAACTCTTGACTCGCTACACGCTAGCAAAACTACAATAAAACATTAATCAGTTAATGTGTCTACAATGACAATGGGTGGATACTGACAAAGAAGGTCAACCTAGTTTCCCGTACTTGGTCCTTCATCCTTCTTCCCCTTCCCTTTCCCACGGCGAGTGTTCTTCACCTTCACGGGAAATATTCCGGTAGTCCTTCTACCTGGCTCAGGGACCCTTCCCGACGCCTCCGTCAAGCCTATGGCTATCAATGCAGCCCCTTCCCTAGCTCTATTTCGAGCTGCCTCGCTTCGAGCCGTCATAACAGTGCTTTGATTGGCCGCCCGATCAGCACTGGTCACATAATCAGCCATGGCATCGCCAAGACGATTCCTGTGGTTAGCCCTCGCTTCTCCTCCTCAAGGTCGAGCCGTCTGTGTGATCGCACTCAACAACTCACTCCGTCTCCACAAAATAGACATCTCGTGTCTCCCCATACACTCTTCGTACTCGCCCGTATATCGCGTCGACACGTAACAAAGGCTCCCTCTCCGGTGAAGGAGAACCCCGGGCAGAAAGGACGTGTATTGCCACCACCGTGTGAGCAACAATAGCGTCAAGGATCTTCCATCCGCAGAGATCCCACCTCGAAGGTAGCAAGATAACTCAAATCCGCCAATGGCACCTCGCTTCCACTCGCACGCCGCAGTAACCAACGATGGAATGTAGAAAGACGTCCGAGACAGCCCCGCACTCGACAACCAATGCACCCTCCCGAGTGGTCCGACAAGTCTCAGAATCTCCAATGGGGAACCCACCATCGCAAGTGATGCGTGCAAAGTCTCGGCCATCCGTAGCTCCACTCACTGATCGCCCCTATCACCGTAGGACGCCGAGAGAAGGACCAAGCGTCACAAGACATTGGCACCTCGGCATCATCTCAGCCTCTCCTCAACCACATGGTAAGCATAGCGGGACTCCCTCCCCACATGTATCGGCTACCGGCCGCCATCCGACCTATGCCCAGAACGTCTCGCCTAAGACCAACGGCACGATGTCTCCCTGCTCCGGCATCGCTCACCAGTCCAAGACACCGTGATGGCACACACCCAAAGACGTGAACGTGAACAGAGTAGCGATCGCGCACAGAGCAAACGCGCCCCACGCAAAGACGCTCCTCGCCTCTCCGGCAAATCTTTCTGCGCCCCGAAATGTCAACATAATCGCATCCTCAGACAAGATCCCGTATGCTTCTCCAAATGAGATACCAAGCAAAGACACTAGCTTCTCAACAGCTGCCATGCCACCAAAGATACGGAAGAACTAGCTGCCCGCCTCCGGTCCTCCTGCATGGCCCGGAAATCTTCAAACGTAGGAGTGATTTCGTTGTACGAAAAGCCGTACACATTCCTCCGTACGTCCTGCAACCGAGACGCGGCTCTCAAAAGATCCCAATCTCGGCATGAGCTCCTTCAAAGCCCAAACAGATTTAATCCCGTAATGTACCTTCGAAAAACCCTTTGTTCTGCCTCGTGTGGTTCCGTACCCACGACGGAAAGTTGTCCAAATACCGCTCTTGCATCCGAGACGGTAACTTGGGAAAGGGAGCCATGTCAGAAAGTGAAGGAAACCTTAAGAAATGGAAAGGAATTCAAATGCATGAACAAAGCAATGCGCAGCTTTTCTTACCAATTGCAAAGCCGAAACCGCAATTTAAAGAATCTGAAATTCACTCCTAGTCCGGCCGACTCCCTCTCGCAGCTTGACTTGGTCAACTCTGCCTACCGCCCCTAAATTGGAAACATTTCCAAACAACTCCCTCGTTCACCCTTATGAAATCTCGCGTGCCTCGCCCGATTTCATTCAACCAATATCAATATCCCTTCCGCCCCGGGCTCGTGCAACAGTGCAAATAATTAAAAATCAGTGCATGCATGCTTAATTTTTGACCCGTTCAATTTTCAATGCATTTCTCATTTTTATTTATTTTTGATTAACCTATTTGCTTATTTGCCAAAAATAACAGAAGGTGATCACAGAATAAATATGCGAAGTACAGGTTTCGCCCCACGGGCGCCTTTTTGCAAATACAGTACAAATCAAATCGTTCCGGACGATACAAAAAAAAAAGAAAGAAAGCAGTAAAAAGGACTACTCCGAGTCCTGCTCATCATTCGAGCACTCAACATACTACTCCGCCGCTGTCGGATCCGTCGCAAACAGGAACTCGCCAAATTCCTCCAAGCGGGAATATGCAAAAGGCCTCCTCGGCGTATGCGAACTAGAGGACTCCCCTCTCTCGGGCCCCGAGCGCGAAGAAGAAGGAGCTCCAAATCCATCCGTTCCGCCCGCGAACTGGCCAAATCCCTGTGCAAAGTCCTCCCCACCAGCTGTGGGAGCAGGCGAACCTCTCGGCCTAGACGGCCCCTGCTCACGGACGTCCATGCTCCTCCGGGAACTACACCGCATGAAGTCCACAAGCCTCCTAGCGTAGGCGGACCACCCGTCCACCAGCCTCATGGCATCGTTGTACGTACGGCCAGACACCTGCAAACCAGGAAGGTCATCAGAAAGCAAGCAGAAAGTACAGATGCAACATTTGCAGAATGCTACTACGAAAATCAAAGGAAATGCTCACCGAAGTATTAGGGTCAACCCTGTACCGAGGTCTCGGCTCATCTGGAATCGGGATCACAAGTCGCCTGCGCGAACCGTCCAACCCCTCGTACGCCAGCCTCGCGCGTGGGATCGGAAGATCTCGAGGACCTCCAGGGAACTCTCCCTCCGTGCCGCACCTCGCGGGCTCCTCAGCCTCATCCTCAAGAAAGTATCATAGGCGGCCCCCGCTATGATGTACTCGGTATAGTACACGCCCTGTATATACCCCTCCAGCTCCTCCACCGGCATCTCCCGAGGATGCTGCATGAACATAGGAGGATCCACCGGCACCAACGGAATGGCCCCCGGCCTGTGCTGACGAGTAACCCTCTCCCCCAGATACATAGCATCGCTATGAAGTCCCACCAGGAGCTTCCTCCGCCGCGTCACCTCGCTAGCAATCTGCACCGCGACATGATCGAACCTACTCCACCAGGTCAACTGGATCCTCTCGGCTCAAGGCCTGAGACACCTCCTAATATGACACCTGAGTGCCAACTCTCGACGAGACCGCCCTCTTCGCCTTCTTCTGCCAAACCAAAGATGGTAGGGAACAGAGGGTCGACGGCTCCTTGATGTCCCAATCCCGCGGACCGAACACCTCATAGCACTGCACTCCGCCAAGCAAATGGAAAGTTATGTTAGCCTACAAAGCAGATACATACGAGTACATAAAAGAGGCAAGGAAGAGAAAAAGTACGTAAACTTACATCCAAGACAGGCGTGAAGCAGCTAAAGGAGTACTCCTCTCCCCGCGAGAACCTGTCCAGGGAATGATAGAGCTCGGCCAGTCCAGCCTCCCCCCATGCAAACCCCCTCACGGCATCCAGATTGGTCAGCGACCCGAGCAAAGGGAAGTGACAGGACGTGTCGAAAGTCGGGAACAAAGTCGCCGACAAAGCAAACCAAAGGAACCCTCGAGCCAGGTGCTCCGCGGTCATCCTCAAAGATCCATCCAAGTAAGCAGCGACACCCGCCTCCAGGTGCCTCTCCATCGGCCTGTACCGAATGCCTAAGCCCCTGGCATCGCAATTATCAAAACCCAAGCAGATCGCACAACCGCTCCGGGTATAACCGTCAACCCACACCGCGGCGTGTTGCCATAAGCTCGGCAACCCAAATGATAGCAAGAAAATCCGTGGGAGTCACCGTCGCCTCCCCATCTCGAAATGGAAAGTGTGGGTCGTATCCCACCGCACTCGCTCAAAGCAACGTATACTGACTCCGCCCTCGGCGTATCACTGTCAAGCGGCTACAAGACTAATGAACCCCCAACCCGAGTCAAGCACCCGCCCGCATCGGACTCCTCTCTCCCTCTCGAGCTACGTCCGGATAAGATCCCACAATGCTCTCACTGCCTCAAAGGCACCCCGGCTTTTCTGGTTGTTGGTATCAACCGTCCCTGTCCCTCGCAGCGAACAAAACAAAGATACGCTGCTAATGTACAAAATATCAACGAATGCACAAACGCATGTTAAAAGGATGCAATGCAGATACAATTCTCATTCATTTCATATATCTCTCTCATTTCGAAAACTCCGTCGAATCCGGAACTTTCAAAGCATTTCGAAAACTCCATCGAATCCGGAACTTTCAAAGCATTTCGAAAACTTCGTCGAATCCGGAACTTTCAAAGCATTTCGAAAACTCCATCGAATCCAGAACTTTCAAAGCATTTCGAAAACTCCGTCGAATCCGGAACTTTCAAAGCATTTCGAAAACTCCGTCAAATCCGGAACTTTCAAAATCTTTCAAAAATTCCGTCGAATTCGGAACTTTCAAAATCCTTCGAAAACTCCGTCGAATTCGGAACTTTCAAAATCCTTCGAAAACTCCGTCAAATCCGGAACTTTCAAATTCTTTCGAACTTTTCGAAAATTTCGCTCCGTCCCGAATTAAAGCTACTTTAATTTTGGAAAATGCATCTAGACATGGAATTTTGCAACCAAAATTTTTATGTCATCCACCCATAGTGTCAATTGAACTACATCCTAGTCAATTTCGACAACAATTCATGGCAAAGTCAAAAGCCCCAATTCGGGCACCAAAATCCCTAAGTTCATTCCTAACAAATTTCTAACATTTAAAGAATGCACATTCTTAAAATTAATGGAATTTGTAGGAAACTTACTTGTCTCTTGATCCCTTCCTTGGAGTTGTGTCGGTCCCTAGCCGGGTAAAACTCCGCCGGATTCAATGGGAGAGTAATGGTTCGAATGGTCCGAACCAACCGTGTTCTTTCGTCATCGGTCCTTCCATGACGAGCCATTGGTCCTCCTTCACCTTCCATAGCGAATTTCCTTCACAAATTCGAGCAAACCTTGCAATTTGGGTTGGATTTTTCTCTCTTTTCTCTCCTCTCTCGCCGGCAAAAATGGAAGAAAATGGCCAACTTTTCTTATGCCTCGGCGCTGATAACAACCTGGTCAAACTCAGTAAAAGTCCGGCCGGACTCTTACTGCACCAAGAAAAGATTCCTTCCATTTTGGTTCCTCAGCTTTATGCAATTCCAATTTTACCTCTTTGGGCCTCCCCAAAAGTATAAAATTTTCCAGTTAGACATTTCTAACACCCCATCCCCCGAGGATAAATCCCCAGTTAGTTTTCACTAACGCTCGTCTCCAGACGTTAAAATTCCTAATGGTTTTCACCATCACTCAAAAATCCAATCGTGACCTTTCACGGTCCGATTTCAAATCCAATCGCGACCTTTCACGGTCCGATTTCCAAGTCTTTAATCGTGACCTTTCACGGTCCGATTTCAAATCCTTAATCGTGACCTTTCACGGTCCGATCTTATATCCAATCGTGACCTTTCACGGTCCGATTTCCAATCCTCAATCGTGACCTTTCACGGTCCGATCTCATATCCTCAATCGTGACCTTTCACGGTCCGATTTCAAAATCCTTAATCGTGACCTTTCACGGTCCGATCTCAAGTATCCAATCGTGACCTTTCACGGTCCGATTTCCAATCCAATCGTGACCTTTCACGGTCCGATTCCCAATCCTTAATCGTGACCTTTCACGGTCCGATCTCATATCCTCAATCGTGACCTTTCACGGTCCGATTTCAAAATCCTTAATCGTGACCTTTCACGGTCCGATTTCAAATCCAATCGCGACCTTTCACGGTCCGATTTCCAAGTCTTTAATCGTGACCTTTCACGGTCCGATTTCAAATCCTTAATCGTGACCTTTCACGGTCCGATCTGAAGCATCTAATCGTGACCTTTCACGGTCCGATTTCAAATCCAATCGCGACCTTTCACGGTCCAATTTCAAGCAGTCAATCGTGACCTTTCACGGTCCGATTTCCAAATCCTTAATCGTGACCTTTCACGGTCCGATTTCCAAATCCTCAATCACGACCTTTCACGGTCCGATTTCAAATCCTTAATCGTGACCTTTCACGGTCCGATTTCAAATCCTTAATCGTGACCTTTCACGGTCCGATCTCAAGCATCTAATCGTGACCTTTCACGGTCCGATTTCAAATCCAATCGCGACCTTTCACGGTCCGATCTCAAGCATCTAATCGTGACCTTTCACGGTCCGATTTCAAGTCCTTAATCGTGACCTTTCACGGTCCGATTTCAAGTCCTTAATCGTGACCTTTCACGGTCCGATCTCAAACAGTTAATCGTGAACTTTCACGGTCCGATTTCCAAGTCTTTAATCGTGACCTTTCACGGTCCGATTTCAAATCCAATCGCGACCTTTCACGGTCCGATTTCCAAGTCTTTAATCGTGACCTTTCACGGTCCGATTTCAAATCCTTAATCGTGACCTTTCACGGTCCGATCTCAAGCATCTAATTGTGACCTTTCACGGTCCGATTTCAAATCCAATCGCGACCTTTTACGGTCCGATCTCAAGCATCTAATCGTGACCTTTCACGGTCCGATTTCAAATCCAATCGCGACCTTTCACGGTCCGATCTCATATCCAATCGTGACCTTTCCCGGTCCGATCTTCCAAACCTTTCTCGTGACCTTTCACGGTCCGATTTCCAGTATCCTTAATCGTGACCTTTCACGGTCCGATTTCCAATCCTCAATCGTGACCTTTCACGGTCCGATCTCAAATCCTCAATCGTGACCTTTCACGGCCCGATTTCCAGTATCCACAATCGTGACCTTTCACGGTCCGATTTCCAGTATCCTCAATCGTGACCTTTCACGGCCCGATTTCCAGTATCCTCAATTGTGACCTTTCACGGTCCGATCTCAAATCCTCAATCGTGACCTTTCACGGCCCGATTTCCAGTATCCTCAATTGTGACCTTTCACGGTCCAATTTCAAGTCCTTAATCGTGACCTTTCACGATCCGACCTCCACTCTCCTATCGAGACCTTCGCTGTTTGACCCCCGGCAGCAGCAATAAGCCCGAACCCCAAGGCACGAACGTCTTGCAACAATCCCTCTTCGGCCATCCTCGTAAGCCCGAACATCTTTTCACTTCAGCAAGTGAACATTCATCTCCCCGGCAGCAGCAATAAGCCCGAACCCCAAGGCACGTACGTCTCACAACAATCCCTCTTCGGCCATCAAGGTAAGCCCGAACGCTCATCCCCAGCAGGATTCTAAAGAAGAAACGTCGATCCGTCCGTGTTGTTAATAACGCCAGTTTAACACAACCATTCTCATCATTGCAGCCGTATCCCCAGCAGGATAAGCCTGGCAGCAGCAATAAGCCCAGCACCAAAGGCATGGACGCCTTTGTCCCAGGATAAATGTATCATCAAGAATCCCGGCCAGGCGCCACACGCCTCGCGCACGCAAGAACTCCGGTTTGAGGCGCCACACGCCTCGTCGTCGCACGCTAGCTCCGGTTTGAGGCGCCACACGCCCTCGAAGGTTTCAGGAATCCCAGGTTCAGACGCCTCCTAATAGTCTCCATTCAGGTACAGCTACCTCGCGAATGGTCTCATTCAGGTTTAGACGCCTCCTAACAGTCTCGCTCAGGTCAAGGTCCCCACGCGCGGCCCTTGCCCCTTTCGAACTATGATCGGCTTGATTCCCGCTCAGGATACGTAGGAATCCTTTTCGCTAAGGGTCCAGCCAGCTGACCTCTCAGGTCTTTCAAAGTAAGGCATCCCGATTTGGATCCTTATCTTTTTTCGACGACCCCACTTCCTTCGAAAGTGACGTCGCCGAGGGGCTAACTGTAAGTACCCAAATCCGGATCGTCAAATCCGTCAGAAAGTTAACCGAAATCTGTTAACTGGCCCGCTCCAGGTTAACCGGAACTCGTTAAGCTCCCCGTTGCCAAGCCATCGAGACGTCCTGGGACTGCCCCGTGCATCCCGACGTCGAAGCGTACTTGACACGTGTCATCACACGTAAAAGCACGGCTTTCCCTGAAAAACGCACTTTCCGGCACTTTCCGGGGGCGTTTCAGACATTTTCCAGACTGTTATTTAAAAAACGGACAAAACCGGGACCCGGGAACAAACTCCCACCTCAGCTGGTGAGTCACAGGACACGTGTCCTGCATGCCACCTCCCTCTAGTCACTCTTCAATCACAAATCAAGGCCAAAAGACCAAAATACCCCTGGTTTGCAAGCCTAGTCCGGCCGGACTCCCTGTGCACTTTTCCTGAAATTGCCGAAGTCCCCTGCATTTCCAAAATACCCAAAAACCCCCTGGATTCAGTCCAAGTCCGTCCGGACTCCTACTGCAATTTTCACCCTATAAATAGAAGTTGCTGTCAAAGGCAAAGGAGGACCAAATTCACTCCAAAAAATCACTACCCCACGGTACAAGCCAGTTTTCACCCCTTCCGAGCTCCCATTTCTCCTCGATTCGCGTGAAACCTTCGTATTTCGATCAAATACGCCCCCCGCCACTTCGAAACAACCTTTCGAACCACTTTCCGTGTCCCGTACACACCTTCCGAGCCAAAGGAGTCGACCCTAGCCATAGGTATAACTCCCTCTCTCTAAATCTCTCGTTTCGTCTCGGTTTACGCGCCAGTCGCTATAACCGTTTCAAACGCCGTTACTGAAATGTAGACGCCTCCGTCTAACGGGGTTCGATACGTTTTAGCCCCTCGATCCTCTTCTCTTCCCGTAAGAGAAGTAATCACGGGTTAAAACGGCGTTCCGACCCCGTTCCGTTTACTTTTTCTGTCATTTACAAGTCCGGATCGATCGATCCGTTGATTGTCATTTACTTTCCGTCATTTACAAATCCGAGCCGTTTGGCCTCGTCGATCGTCATTTACAATTCCGAGCCGTTTGGCCTCGTCGATCGTCATTTACAATTCCGAGCCGTTTGGCCTCGTTGATCGTCATTTACGATTCCGGATCGTTTGATTCCGTTGACACTGCTTTAAATACTGTCATTTACAAAGTCCGACCCGTTTGGATCGTTGATAGTATTTACTTTTCAAAAGTCCGAGTCGCAACCCGATTCGTTGATCGCATGTCATTTAATACGCATTTTCCCGTAAAATCGTTAACAATGTAATGCCCGGTTCAAAACCGGAGTTCGTCCGTCGAACTCTCTTTTAAAACGCGCGAAATGACGTTTGGCCCACAAACGCTCATCTTTCAAGCTAAAAGCCGCCATTTGACAATCAAAATCATTTAAAACGCATTTTTTCCCGTAAAAATCGTTAACAATGACTCGCCCGGTTCAAAATCGACGTTTGCCACGCAAACGATCATTTCAAACTCAAAACCGACGTTTGCCATGCAAACGCTCGTCTTTTCAAAAGTCACCTAATCAACGTTTGACATTCAAACCAAGATTAAGCTTGTCATTCAAGCACCCATTTCAAAATCACACACACACACACGCACGTTTTCGAGAAAGGTAGAAAGACTCGTCATGCGAGGCGTTTCGGGTGATCTCAATATACTCTTCCCGAAACGTAACGTGACCTCCGAACCTAACAATCTATGGTACTCAAAGCTTTTTACTCGTTTTTGCTACCAATAAAAATGATCCCCGTTTTCAAAGCTTTTTACTCGTTTTTGCTACCAATAAAAATGATCCCCGTTTTCAAAGCTTTTTCCTAAGTTTTTGCTACCAATAAAAACGACACCATTTTCAAAAGCCATTTCTCAACGTTTTGGGCTCAAAATACAAAAACCGCGTGGCGACTCCTCATTTTTCCTTCCCATGAAGCGAGGTCTCAGACACAACCCTCCGCGAAAGACAACCGCCTTTTCCCGCGCCCCCTCCCCCCCCCCCCCCGCACGCGGAAAAAGATCGGGTAATTTCAATACCCACTTTTGTTTTGTGGGATAATCCTTCGTGTCTCCCTCGATACGCACGCGAGATCATTCGCCGTCCCTCAATCGATTTTATCGCAATCGCCTATTTCGTCTAAAGCCCATGCCTTCGACGCAACCTTCAATGAAAATCGTCTCCTACACGGCAAGCCAACGACGAAGAACATCCCCAGTAACCTAGCAAGTCTATGGTGTTGAAACACGATAAAGTACGTCCTCAGCAACCTAACAAGTCTACGGTATTGAAGCACGACATAGTGCGCCCTCAGCAAAGAAGACCATCCCCAGCAGTTTCCGAACTACGTCTAGGCTTGATTCCCATTCGGGATACGTAGGTAGCCTACCATAGGTCCAGCCACTTGACCAACACGGTCACCCTTTTCCCCAGTAGTTATCGTAAGCTCGAATCTTCCCCAGCAAGAACGCCTTCAAATAGTCTCCCTCAGGTACAAATCCTCAACTTAGGTTCATACTCCTGAACTAAACCTCAATTTAGGTTCATCCCCGACAAAAGCTAACGAAATCCCGTCTCTTTCCTCGTTTCCATCTACGGCAGCAAACGTAACTCCGATCCCTTCAAACGAAGTCCACCAAAAGACTGTCTATCCCCACAGAGCCCGTCCTCAACGTAAGGATACGAACCGTCGAAGGAGACCATTTCAAAACGGTAAATCCTCATTAGGCTGATACCTCCGGATCATCATTCGCTAAAGGCTTGAGGCACATAAACGCTATCACTAAGGCTTGAGGCACCTAAACGCTATCACTTCGGTTTGAAACAGCCACACGTTACGAAGACCGTTTCGACACGGCGAAACACGAAAGAAGACTGTTCTGATACATCAAATCATCAAAAGAAGACAGTTTCGACACAAAAGATCGCAGACAAAATACGAGGAAAGCGATAAACCGCAATCACCTTTCGATTCGATAAACCGCAATCGTCTTTTGATTCAATAAACCGCAATCATCTTTTGATTCAATAAACCGCAATCACCTTTTGATTCGATAAACCGCAATCGTCATCTGATTCGATAAACCTCAATCACCTTTCAATTCGATAAAACGCAATCGTCTCCTGATTCGATAAACCGCAATCACCTTTCAATTCGATAAACCGC
Source organism: Adenophora triphylla var. japonica (assembly GCA_022495995.1). NCBI lineage: Eukaryota > Viridiplantae > Streptophyta > Magnoliopsida > Asterales > Campanulaceae > Adenophora > Adenophora triphylla. Next base: position 22,974 of record JAFEMH010007803.1, read on the forward strand.
AATCATCTTCTGATTCAATAAACCGCAATCACCTTTCGATTCGATAAACCGCAATCGTCTTCTGATTCGATAAACCGCAATCACCTTTCAATTCGATAAATCGCAATCGTCTCCTGATTCGATAAACCGCAATCACCTTTCAGTTCGATAAACCACAATCGTCTTCTGATTCAATAAACCGCAATCGCCTTTCGATTCGATAAACCGCAATCGTCTCCTGATTCGATTAACCGCAATTACCTTTCAATTCAATAAACCGCAATCGTCTTCTGATTCAATAAACCGCAATCGCCTTTTGATTCGATAAACCGCAATCATCTCCTGATTTGATAAACCGCAATCACCTTTCAATTCGATAAACCGCAATTGTCTTCTGATTCAATAAACCGTAATCGCCTTTCGATTCGATAAACTATAATCGTCTCCTGATTCGATAAACCGCAATCACCTTTCGATTCGATAAACCGCAATCACCTTTCGATTCGATAAACCGCAATTGTCTTCTGATTCAATAAATCGCAATCGTCTTCTGATTCAATAAACCGCAATCACCTTTCGATTCGATAAACCGCAATCGTCTTCTGATTCGATAAACCGCAATCACCTTTCAATCACTACAAGAAAAATGGCTTTTCCCGGCACTTTTAATTCGGCACTTAATTTTGTGCCACCAATTTCCGGCACTTTTTTAATAAGTGCCACAAATTTCCGGCACTTTTCAGAAACTGCCACAAATATTCGGCACTTTTTTAGAAGTGTCGCTAATTTCCGGCACTTTTACAAAAGTGCCGCTAATTTTCCGGCACTTCTTTAAAAGTGCCGCTAATTTTCCGACACTTTCTTAAAAGCGCCGCTAAATTCCCGGCACTTTTGAAAAAGTGCCGCTAATTTCCCGACACTTTTACAAAAGTGCCGCTAATTTTTCGGCACTTTTTTAAAAGTGCCGCTAATTTTTCGACATTTTTTTTATCAAATACAAATAAATACAAGAGGTGACAATATTTCATTGGACACACAAGCATTCACGTGGATCACTAGCTCAAAACATCTTCACCATTAAATACATTACATCCAATGGTCCAAATTCATCCCACAACAATAAAAGCATACTTTTCTTTGATTCGCTCATTATTGTTCACATGAATTGCCAATAAATCAATCTATACCATTAATTTTACACTCAAATTCAATGGTCCTAATTCACCCACTTTTCCTAAACAAAACCCTACCCACTTCACTACTCCCTCATCTCTCTCTGCGCCTCCCTCATTTCCACGCCTCCCTCATTTTTCCTTCAACCTAAATTGCATCTTCTTCTCCCCTAATGCACCCACTTTTCTTGCTGGCACCCTCATCTCTCCTTCTCCCTCATTCTGCGCCTCCCTCTTCTTCCTAGAAACCTTCATCTTCTTCTCCCTCTTTCTGTCCTACTCCGACGAACATAACTCTTTCTCCGCTGATTATTTTCTGATCTCCACCGTTCAGAATGGGCGCCTAGGGGTTGCGAACAAACCCTGAAATTTTGAAGAAGATCCAACGGTTAACGAAGCGGGAAATCGCTTTTTTCTGGGTATGGTTTGAGCAGTTCTTCTCCCTCTTTCTGTCCTACTCCGACAAACATAACTCTTTCTCCGTTAATTATTTTCTGATCTCCACCGTTCATAATGGGCGCCTAGGGGTTGCGAACAAACCCTGAAATTTTAAAGAAGATCCAACGGTTAACGAAGCGGTAAATCACTTTTTTCTGGGTATGGTTTGAGCAGTGACGGGAATTCTCGTTTTTTTTTTTTGAATTTTGTAGATATGTTTAATGTTGTTTTCTAGATCTATATTCAAGATCTGATTTTTGAATTAAAAATCTGATTTTTGAATTTTTAGAGATGGATTGTTGTGGTGGATGGATGGTGGTGTATGAATGGTGGTGGTTCAAAGTGTAATTGTTGAATTGTTGTATATATTCCCAGATATGTGTGCTTGCTAATGAACTTTTGTTTGTGACTTTTTGGAGCATTGAGGTGGTTAGTGGCGGTGGTGGTGTTTGGTGGTGGCTTTGGGTGATTAAATATTGATAGCCAAATGAAATTGTAGTTGATTTTAGAATTAATTTATTTGTAAGGGATTAAATTGAAAAGAAAAAATATATAAAGACTAATTTGAGTATATGAGAAGTTGAGGAGCAAAGTGTAACTCTTGAAATATCAAAAACTGATTTGAGAACAAAAAAATTAAGGGATTGATTTGAGATTAAATTGGGGAAAGGGGTAAAATTAATTTTTATTTTTTTATTTAATTGCAGTTCACAACGTTTCTAAAAAGTGCCGAAAAATTGTGGCACTTTTAAAAGTCTTGAAAATTGTAAGACTTTTCAAAGTCTTAGAAAATTATGGCATTTCTGAAAGTGCCAAAAATTATGGCATTTCTCAAAAGTGCCGAAAATTGTGGCATTTTTGAAAGTGACGGAAATTATGGCATTTCTGAAAGTGCCGAAAATTGTGGTACTTTTAAAAGTGCCGATAAATTGTGGCACTTTTAAGTGCCGAAAAGTATTGCCGACGCGACTTATTATGGCACTTATAAAAGTGCCAAAAAATGTGCCGAAAATAGCTTTTATGGCACTTTTATCTCATTTGTGGCACTTAAAAAAGTGCCACAAAAACCTGTTTTTGTTGTAGTGAATTCGATAAACCGCAATCGTCTCCTGATTCGATAAACCGCAATCACCTTTCAATTCGATAAACCGCAATCGTCTTCTGATTCAATAAACCGCAATCGCCTTTCGATTCGATAAACCGCAATCGTCTCCTGATTCGATAAACCGCAATCACCTTTCAATTCAATAAACCGCAATCGTCTTCTGATTCGATAAACCGCAATCGCCTTTCGTTTCGATAAACCGCAATCGTCTCCTGATTCGATAAACCGCAATCACCTTTCAATTCGATAAACCGCAATTGTCTTCTGATTCAATAAACCGCAATCGCCTTTCGATTCGATAAACCGCAATCGTCTCCTGATTCGATAAACCGCAATAGCCTTTCGATTCGATAAACCGCAATCACCTTTCGATTCGATAAACCACAATCGTCTTCTGATTCAATAAACCGCAATCGCCTTTCGATTTGATAAACCTCAATCGTCTCTTGATTCGATAAACCGCAATCGCCTTTCGATTCGACAAACCGAAATCATTACCAGGTTGACATCCCAAAATAGTCACTCTAGGGTCAACGTCTGAAGATAGTCGAAAGACCAGAACTACGACCGGCATGATTCCTCTTAAGAATATGTAGGTAGCCTACCATAGGTTCAGCCATAAGACTAAAATGGTCATTCCTCTCCCCAGCGGTGTGGATATACAACTCTAGCCATCATACCAAAATGGTCATTTTCTATCCCCAGCAGAGTTTCTTTCAGCAACCGACTGCAGAACTCGCTCACCAGGTTGACGCCCCAAAATAGTCACTCTAGGGTCGACGTCTGAAGATAGTCAAAAGACCCAAACTACGACTGGCTTGATTCCCGCAAGGGATACGTAGGAATCCTTTCATTAAGGGTCCAGCCATTCGACCGCCTCGATCACCTCCTCGCCCATCTCGGCAACGTTTGCCAGATTGGGATCCTCATTTTGTCGACGACCCCACTTCCCCTGGAAGTACCGTCGCCGAGGGGCTACTGTAAGTACCCCAATCTGGGTCGTTAATGTTCTTTCAGCCTAAATTAATGCTTTATAATCATTTAAGGGCATTTTGGACATTATTTTGACAATTTGAATGAGGAAGGACCTCTTAGGAATAAAAAAATGGACAATTACCTCGTTGGAAATCCATCATTTCCAAGGAAAATCACCTTTTTGACCAAATAAAAACAGCCAAAACTGCTTTTCTGCAGTTCAGGCACGCCGTCGATCTTGTCCTCGCAGATAAGAATGACGCTCGATCTTGTCCTCGCGGACAAGAATGACGCTCCAGACAAATTATAAATTCAGTCTTTCTCCTTCAGTTTTAACAACAACAAACACCTTTCCCTACTGTTACTATGCCGAAATCCCACCTCAAAACAGCCTTAAACACTCCCACAACTCCAATTTAACACCAAATCCAACCTCAAATCCATCCCAAAATCACTTCTAAGCCTTGAAATCCTTCAAACCCTAAACACTAATCCAATAAACATTGGTAAAACCCTTGTTTTCCCTACTTAAATCTCCTTTGTTCATGCATCAATTTCATATCTCCATGATGTGATTTTAATTGTTTATTTACTTGTTCATCCCCTTCACCCTTTTGTCCTTGACCCATGAGGATCTCCATGGAATCCATTTCCATGGATGATCTTCTAAAGAGATCTACATCCTCTTTTATTTTCATGTCATCCCCCATGTCCCCTTTACATTATTAGTCCCTACTTGCTTGCTTGACCTAGAAGATGGTCATTTTGGAGTCAATCTCCATAGGTGACCACTTCTAAATGGTCCATATTTTTACTTCCATGTCTCTTTATGTTAACTAGTTCTTACTTGTTATTTGACCTAGAATATGGTCATCTTGGAGTCAATCTCCATAGATGGTCATTTCAAATGGTCCATAATATTTACTTTCTTGCAAATGTCCCACCCATAGTCTAAGATGTTCACCTTGGAACCATTTCCTTGTATGAACATCCTCAAGACTTACACAAATTAGGTCACACAAGATGTATGAGATACGCTTGAGTATAGATCTCAAGGATGGTCATTCTTGCGACCACCTTAGAGATCTTCCTCTAAAAAGTTGATACATCTTGACCCATTTCTTGTTTTGTCAAATTTACTTTCATGTCAAACCCCCATCCCAAGCAAATGAAATGCTTCTAAGTCCTAATGTACCCTCATGATGGCTTGATCTAGTAGATCACCATTAATCATGTTTAGTGATCACTAATCAAAGCCTAAGGAAAGTGGGGACAAGCATGGATGCAAAATTCAAATATCCTTTTTACTTTACATTTTTTGTTGCAACTCCAGTTCTGATTCTGTAAATCCAGTTGACTTTCTGGAAATTACAGAATCATACTGGAAAGCTGCCAAAAGGGAACCCTACTGCCTTATCCGCGCGGATAAGATTGAGCCTCATCTCAATCCGCGCGGACATAAATGTCACTGGCAGACATTTTTTGTTTCCAGTTTCTTTTCACTCACAGAAGCACACTGTTTTGATTAATCCCAGTCCAGTCAAGTCAAAACTTTTATTTCCTGAAAATCCTTTGTTTGGTCAAACCCCTTTTGCAAAACACACACACACACATACAAATGGTTTCAAGTTTGGAAGACCCGTCTACGAGGCATTCCGGGTGAACGTGCTAATCGTTCTTCCCGGAGTGTAACGTGACCTCCGAAACCTTTTTCTCTTTTACGGGCTTTTTTCAAAGTTTTGGCCCTAAACTAAAACGGCGTGGAGACTCCGTTTGAACAGTAAAGTCCGCTAGATTGACCCGAGTTCATTAGTCACTTGGAAACATCCAAGTTGGCGGGCGCCAAATCGGATCCGGGGATAATCACAATTACATACTTGAGAAAAGAGAATGGAACTTGAGAAGCATTCTTCTTAAACAGCATAAAGCTTACCCTTAGAAAAATCCCTTCTCCCTGTTGCCTCATATTTAAACGATTTGTCCTAGAAAGAAATGCATGTCAATTGGATGAATTTTTTATGTTCCCATAAATTCAAGTTATATCTACTATTTATTGTTCAATAAGATCTATTATAGTCATACTATAGTCAGACGCATGATACCACAACTAATGTGGTGTATAAAGAAATTTTCGACAAGTTGTGAGGTAATTTTAATCTATAAATATTAACAAGTTGTGAAAAAGTGCATGTCCGCTATGATTAATAGAATTGATGTCTCTTATTTGCAGGTATAAAGGTTTTTATCAGTTTGCTCAATCAAGAGGGATTTTTTTTTTTGCCAGTTGGACTAGATATTGTAATTGATGGAATTGTTCCTACAGGTATATCTTCCAAATAGTTAAATGGACGTAAAATGTGAATACTATTTAAGTAGAAGTAAGTTGTTTAACTGAGGGTTGTAATATTTGAAGATAGCTTAAACTCTGATTTAGTTACATATTTTCCATGCAGGGTCTGGAGTATCACGCTCTGTTGCATTTGTTTGCTCAGCTACCATTGTTGTAATGTCTGCCTTTCCAGTTAATTTGCCTAATAAAATCAAGCGCCAATGTCATTTTTATACATGTGGTATTTATTATATTGGTAGATAAAGTACCATTGTTAAAATGGCTACCTTTGCAGTTAGATGCTTTATGATATTGGTAGATACAGTATATATATTAATGTTTGGTTTTATGAAATCGTTCTATTTTATTAATGGAAAATACTTTGGCAAACAGTTTGTTGCACTTGCATATTTATACAGGTCGAGATTAATGGAATATTATTCTAATATTAAGTGGAACTTTGCGTATTCTGATTTGTATAATTTAAACAGATATAATCCATGCTTCTATATTGAACCATGTTTTTCCTATGTGTTTTGACGTAAGTTGCTATATGAAGTGTTTATGTTAGTTGGAGGAAAGAGCGAAATGAATAAGATAGTGAATGTTGGATCTGATTGTAGTCATTTGTTGAGTCTATGTTTGTCAGCATGGAATTTAGAATTGGAGTTTCCATCAGATTGAGGTCTAAGTATGAACTGAGTGAACCAAATTCCAGAATTGACAATTTCCATAGACATTCTTGGTTTGGATCTGATTTTTTTTCTGCTATTGTTATATTTTCTTTTCTCTGGTGGGGTGGTTCTAATGGAGTACTTTAAGCAATAATGGCATGAGAATATGTTATGGCTGATGAAAGCCAAATAAGATAAAGCTAGATCGAGCATCTCTTTCAGGCAATACATACAATTAACCAAAGTAAAATTGTAATTCGCAGAAAGAAAGTGTTGGCGGTCCATGAAAGCAAAAGCGGAATAGAGTGAAAATTTTTATTATTAAGTTTAATTGATTCTCTTATTGCTTTGGTTTCATTAAAGGTATGGCAGTTATTCAAAGTTACGGAAATAAAATAAAACAGTCAAATTTTTGGTGCATACAAGGAAAGAATATGAACAAAGAAAGAGGTGTGAAGCAAGTGAAAACCAGACAAAAAGACAGCAACAATTCTATTTTTAAAATCATTTTGCTTTAGTAAAGGAACTCCAAGATCAATGCTTGCCAACATTTCTCAGGTGTTCGTTTAATACTTTGATTAAAGCAGAGAGAGAGAGAGAGCAGTTAACAGCAGCCTTGGTATCTCGAAATCTACTGCCTGAGTAAAAAGACAATTCAGAGAAGTTATACCTTTTGCCTTTTGAGCTATTCCTTTGATATGTATATGCAGCAACTGTGAAAGCTCACAAGCGCCAGCAATGTTCCCCTCCAGTAGTTGTAAAATGGAGAAGCGGTGTGAAAAACACATTCACAACCATCAACTGCATCATCAAAGGAACCATCTTCCAGCAGATTTGCTTTGACCAAGTGAAGTCTTTCATTGGCTCCATCAAGTGCATTCAAATGCTCTGTTCTCTTTGGATCATCTGAAGGAAGAATCCGGGGAACTCAAAATTAACGAAAATGCTAAAAGCTTCATTGATCCTGATTGACTTGGCTTCTCTTCATGCTATTTTTATTTCAAAAGTGAGTCATAAATAAATTTAGGCTTCTATAACATGACTTCACTAGACAGTATGGATTCAATATATAAGATTAGAATTATTTTATTTTTTTACATTTCTTCACTTCGAATTATCAATGACTCTAAATTGATTTTCGTGACAGATTTCACATCATATAGAGGTAAAAGAATACTGTAGAAAGACAATGAAACCGATTTATAAGAGTCGTAGACAGTCTCCCAATTACAAGTAAGTTGCAACTAACAGTTATTGTGTACTCCTATACTATCTTTCATGTCGCTCAAGCATCAAAAATGCAAGTTGCCCTATAAATCTGCATAGACCAGACTGTTGAAGCACATTATGCCCCAATTTCAAACTAAAATCACAACTTCAAGCACCCATTGACTTGAGATGTTTATTTGCTTTCAATTTCGGCCATATGTTGCACTATATTTAAAATTTAGATAAACAACAACTCAATCAGCCAATCTACCAATTACTTGAAGTCGAATACATGAATCCATATCCGCCATCCATTTCAGTCCACACTCCAAACTAACGTCTTCTCCGGGAATAAATAAGTAACAGATCTAGTTTGGGATAGGAAATGGTTCGCAATTGATGTATTACCTCATAGCCCAAAAAATACAAGCTGAATTTCATCTCCGGGAAATCCAACCTATTAAGCAAGCTACAAAAGAGAAAAAATGCGGACTACTTTAGGCAAAACTTTATAGGAGGCTGAGATTACTTTTAGCAAAATCAGTAAGATACATACGGTATCAAGCAGTAATCACAATTGCGAACCATTACCTATCCCAAACTTGATCTGTTACTTATCCTAAACTCATATATCCTAAACTCAAGTTACATACAATATGGCAAAATTATTCAGTAAAACTCACCGGAACCTTCTTCTGAGTAACTACACAAACCGAATCCTTGCCTCGAACACCAATCGAGGTTACACCAGCAGCCTTAACAACTTTAAATGCATACTCTATATCCCAAACTTGATCAATTACTTATCCTAAACTCATATATCCTAAACTTAAGTTACATACAATATGGCAAAATTGTTTTCATTCGAAGTACTCCTTACTGCCTCACTCCTGAAATTATTGTCAATTTTGATTTGTTTTCAAGTAAATTAAAAAATGAAATTATTGTCAATTTTGATCTTCCTGTGGATGTTTTAGAGGCTTTTAGATTTAATGATTCGGGATGCTATGTGGTTCGTAATTGATTTGGTCTAGATTTTGGCTTGGATTGAATTTTGGTTGCTGATGATTTTCTGGTTTTTTGATAAATGACTGAAGGTTCTGATGTGCATGGCCATGCTTTGGATTTCTGCATAGCCATGCAAAGGATGGCACGCCCATGCTCTTCTTAGGACTCGGCCGTGCAAGTTGAGGAATTTCAACGGGGGAGTTTCTGGTTTTCTGGAGCGTCCGCTCCCTTGGGGATGGAGCGTCCGCTCCCTTGGCATTTTGGGCTTGGGGTCTGGGCCATGTGGGCGGTTTGACCTGCATTGGAGGCTGTTTGGCCTGGTGCTTGGTCGCTTGGTCTGATTTGAAGTATGTTTGGCCTAGCCGCTTGGCCTGATTTCTTGGCCTGATGTTTGGCCCTTGGGATAGAATGGTTCATATTTTAATTATGTTAAATTTAAAGATGGGCATTTTAAATACCCGCTCATTGATGTAATTTTTTCTTTCGTCAATAAATGCTCCCAGGTGTCGTCCGATTACGTAAAAAAAAGAAAAAAAAAACAAAAGACCATGGTTAGGTTCAATATCATACTTGAAATATATCATTTCATTGTTATTGGACTCATTGTAATGAACAAGCTGTTGCTGCAGTTACTTATGCATGATGACCACCCTGGTCTAAGCCAAAACAATTAGGAAAAACATGGTATAAGCATCATTTGCATCCTAAACGACAACATGAATATGAGGTATACTCTCTCCATCCCATATACTCTGTAATTTCATTTAAATAAACGAAAACAATATGACCTAATGAAATTACAGATTATAGCAATAAGTAATAATAAACTTTAATATGCCCGTCGAATTTCGACGAATTAGTAAGAATAAAACTCATAAAAATTTGAAGTAGCAGTTAATCAACCATGCAGCACAAAACTAAACATATTTTAGAGCAAAGCTGAATAAGGGTAAAAATCAAAATAGTAATTAAGTATATTTGATTTGATTAAGAAAGTTTACTCCTAAAAAAGCTGTATGTATATAGATTCTAAATTTTGAAATTTGAAATTTGAAACTTGAATTTTGATTTTAATTTTAAATTTTAAACTTTGAATCTATCTATATATTATATTAAAAGACAAACATTTAGAGCCCTCACATTAAGCCATGTCACTATTATGACATGGCATTATATAATTCTCCTATTGGTCTTAGTTTCAAAGATTTTTCATTTAATAAATTGATTTTTCATTTAATAAAAGGTTAATGTTTATAAGGTAAATATTTATACAGTAAATTATCCCGATTTAAGCTCAATCAACATTTGAATTTTGAAATCAAATTTTGAAATTTCAGAAAACGGGAAAGCAATTATTAAATGAGGAAATGTAACTCTTTAAAACTGGATCGATTAATATTTTATTCAAATGCACATTTTTTGTTTTTAAAAATTTTATTTATAATTCATTTTGAGACAGAAGAAGTAGTACTATAATTATGATCCATATACATACAGATTTATTTTATAAATTGAAATTTTTGGTATATAAATTAGAAATAGTTACAATAATATAGTCTAATAAATGAATATTTTTTTTTATTTTAAGCAAAATAAAAATTGATCAATTATTTTTATTTTGGGACGAAAAAAATATTAATGTAATGATCTATATACATGTAAGAGTCTTATAAATAGGAATTTAAAAATATAATCAAAGAGTAACGGTCCAAAAATAAATATTATTATTTTTTAAAATAATTTATTTAAAATTCTTTTTGAGATGAAAGAAGTAGTACTATAATGATCAATCTATATAATATATTAAAAGACAAACATTTAGAGCCCTTACATTAAGCCATGACACTATTATAACATGTCATTATGTAATTCTCTCATTGGTCTTAGTTTCAAAGATTTTTCATTTAATAAATTAATTTTTTATTTAATAAAAGGTTAATGTTTATAAGGTAAATATTTATACAGTAAATTATCCCGATTTAAGCTCAATCGACATTTGAATTTTGAAATCAAATTTTGAATTTTCAGAAAACGAGAAAGCAATTATTAAATAAGGAAATGTAACTCTTTAAAACTGGATCGATTAATATTTTATTCAAATACACTTTTTTTGTTTTTAAATTTTTTATTTATAATTCATTTTGTGATAGAAGAAGTAGTACTATAATTATGATCCATATACATACAAATTTATTTTATAATTGAAATCTTTGATATATAAATTAGAAATAGTTACAATAATATAGTCTAATAAACGAATAGTTTTTTTGGTATATTAAGCAAAATAAAAATTGATCAATTATTTTGATTTTGGGACGAAAGAAATATTAATGTAATGATCTATATACATGCAAGAGTCTTATAAACAGGAATTTAAAAATATAATCAAAGAGTAACGGTCCAAAAATAAATATTATTTTTTTAAAATAATTTATTTATAATTCTTTTTGAGATGAAAGAAGTATTACTATAATAATCCATCTATATATTATATTAAAAGACAAACATTTAGAGCCCTCACATTAAGCCAAGTCACTATTATGATATGGCATTATGTAATTCTCACATTGGTCTTAGTTTCAAAGATTTTTCATTTAATAAATTGATTTTTCCTTTAATAAAAGGTTAATGTTTATAAGGTAAATATTTATTCAGTAAATTATCTCGATTTAAGCTCAATCAACATTTGAATTTTGAAATCAAATTTTGAATTTTCAGAAAACGGGAAAGCAATTAGTAAATACGGAAATGTAACTCTTCAAAACTGGATCGATTAATATTTTTTTTTCAAATGCACATTTTTTTAATATTTATTTATAATTCATTTTGAGATAGAAGAAGTAGTACTATAATTATGATCCATATACATACAAATTTATTTTATAAATTGAAATCTTTGGTATATAAATTAGAAATAGTTACAATAATATAGTCTAATAAATGAATACTTTTTTTTTATTTTTAGTAAAATAAAAATTGATCAATTATTTTTAATTTGGGACGAAAGAATATTAATATAATGATCTATATACATGCAAGAGTCTTATAAATAGGAATTTAAAAATATAATCAAAGAGTAACGGTCCAAAAATAAATATTATTTTTTAAATAATTTATTTATAATTCTTTTTGAGATGAAAGAAGTAGTACTATAATGATCCATCTATCTATATAATTTATTAAAAGACAAACATTTAGAGCCCTCACATTAAGTCATGCCACTATTATGACATGGCATTATGTAATTCTCCCATTGCTCTTAGTTTCAAAGATTTTTCATTTAATAAATTGATTTTTCATTTAATAAAAGGTTAATGTTTATAAGGTAAATATTTATACAGTAAATTATCCCGATTTAAGCTCAATCAACATTTCAATTTTGAAATCAAATTTTGAATTTTCAGAAAACGGAAAAGCAATTAGTAAATAAGGAAATGTAACTCTTCAAAACTGGATCAATTAATATTTTATTCAAATGCACATTTTTTGTTTTTAATTTTTTATTTATAATTCATTTTGAGACAGGAGAAGTATTACTATAATTATGATCCATATACATACAAATTTATTTTATAAATATAAATCTTTGGTATATAAATTAAAAATAGTTACAATAATATAGTCTAATAAATGAATACATTTTTTTATATTAAGCAAAATAAAAATTCAACAATTATTTTTATTTTGGGATAAAATAAATATTAATGTAATGAACTATATACATGCAAGAGTCTTATAAATAGGAATTTAAAAATATAATCAAAGAGTAACGGTCCAAAAATAAATATTATTTTTTTAAAATAATTTATTAATAATTCTTGTTGAGATGAAAGAAGTAGTACTATAATGATCCTTCTATATATTATATTAAAAGACAAACATTTAGAGCCCTCACATTAAGCCATGCACTATTATGAGATTTTTTTTTAATATAGCTTTTTAAAAATTTATATATCAAAATAACATTTTCAAAAACTTAAGTACCAAACTAGCACTTTTGACTTGAAATCCGGAATTGGTAATTCCGGATTATGAAATCCGGAATTACAAATTCCGGATTTGATTTTTTTTTTTTTTTTTGTTTTCCAAAATTGAATTTCCGAAAATAATAATTCCGTAAATAGGGGCGATCGCGCCCTAAAATAGAGCGATCGCACATGTGTACTCCGGCGGTACCAATTCCGGATTCTATTTTTATTTTTTTTTTCCAAAAAAGATTAAATGAGGAAAATAATATTTTCTGTAATAAATAGAGAGCGATCGCACGTATGTGGGGGCGATCGCTCTTAGTGTAATCCGGAACTGATAACTCCGGATTTTAATTTTTTTTTTAAATACTAAATATATCTGAATTGAATTAAGTAATGTTTTTTTTTGAAAAATTCAAATCCGGAAATGCTAATTCCGGATTTGCTTTACAAAACCCATCTTCCTCGACAAATCTGTAAAGAAATATGGCATAATAAAAATCCATTGAAGAAGGAGAAAAGAAGAAAGAAGAAGAAAGTAGGTGAATTTTTTTCCAAAAAATATTGAAAATTCAAGAAGTTGATTAAGAAGTTCAAGAAGAAGAGGTGATTAAGAAGGTACATTTAATCCTCTTATTTTTTGTTCGAAATTTAAATTTAGTATTTATTTAAATTTTTTTGTGAATGTAGTGATATTGTTAAATTAGATTTTTTATAATTTATTTTTCAATTTCTAGGAATAAATATGGCTGGAGTTCCACTTGTTTTCATGTGTTATTGGGGAGGAAATGATGAACACCCGTTTGAAGGTGAACATTTTGAATGGGGACCAAAATGTGCACTTAGGGCTAAAACTCGGTGGAGTTACAAGAAGTTGATTAAAAAGTTAGCTAAGAAAATTGGGGTAGATCGAGCTGTTGTTCAGTTGCAAGTTATATGTAGATATCCTCATCTTGTTGCTCCTGGGATTGCAAACTACATTCCATTTGTAATCGACAATGATATGGGTATGGAAGTCATGTTTGATGTTTCTCTCGCCGCTTTGGTGGGTCGAGTAGCTTACAATTGTATGTTAAGATAAATTTAGTTGATAATGTGAATGTTGAGGAGTTTGAAACCTATGAGAGCCATTACAAAATCAGTATGTTAATGACATGGATACCTTCCGTATGGGTTCTTTAAGCCGCTATAGTCGATGGATGCCGGAACAAGTACACAAACATATGTGGAAGAGGAAGAGGGAGAGGAAGAGGAAGAGGAAGAGGAAGAGGAAGAGGAAGAGGGGGAGGAAGAGAGCGAGGAAGAGGGAGGGGGTGAGGGTGAGGAATTGTATAATGATGATGATAATGATTCGTATTATGAAGAAAATATTGAGTTGCTTCTAAATGAAGATCGTGACGATGGATATGATGATTGCAAATAGTCCTACCGATGTTAACGAGAATGAGGGAGAAGATTTGGCGTTACATTTGGTTGCTTACGAAGAACCACAACATCATGTGCATGACAAGAGTCGGGTATCAATTTTATCGTGATATTGGAGAAGGATCGGAGATATATGATGATAACCAATATGACTTTGCCGAATGGAATGTAGAACATCATGACATTGCCAAAGGTATTCGCTTTCAAAGAAGACAGATGTGTAGTATAAAATGAAGTTGTTTCATATTAAGAAAAATCTGCGCTTCAAGGTAAAACGAAGCACAACCCGAAAGTGGACTATTGAGTGTTTGATGAAAGATTTTCCGTGCAATTTTTATGTGAATGTGAGTTTGAAGAATGCCGGTATCGGGAAATTACCAAATACAAGGGTCCTCATTCTTGCTCGCAACCGAAGTTAGCCAAAATCATCGAAACATGGATGCTAAGTTCATAGGGCGTGAAGTTTTGGAACTGGTTAAGGCCGATCCCGAGTTGAAGATTGTACTAGTGAAGGCGGAAATAAAAAAGCCTATGGAAAGGAAGTTTCATATAGAAAGGCATGGTGTGGCAAACAAAAAGCTATTGCAGCAGAGGCATATGGAGACCGGGAGGAATCTTACATAAGACCGCCACGTTTGTTAGCCGCCATCCAAAAGTGGAACCCCGGAACCATTGTGGAGCATTCTCGATCCTCCTCCTCCCGGTGCTTTAGGTATGTTTGATCGTGTGTTCTGGGCATTTGGCACTTGTGTGGAAGCATTCACTCATTGTCGTCCCGTTATTTCGTTGATGGCACATTCCCGCATGGAAGATATAGAGGGGTTATTCTTATTGCCACGGGTGACGACGCAAATGATAGTCTACTTCCTCTCGCATTCGCTATTGTTGAAAAAGAGGACTATCGAAACCGGTGTTGGTTTCTCGCATCTTCTATGCAAACATATTGTTAAGGGTCGTGAAGTTTGCTTGATATCCGATCGGCATAATGGCATCCTTTGCACGGTTGGAGACATTGCCACCGCCGCGAAATGTTATCCACAGATGGTGCATGTTGCACTTGCGAGCTAATTTTCTTAAAGCTCACAAGGGCGCTGGATTGAAAGATCTTTTTTGGCGTGCCGTTAGCACCACCCAAGATAGAAAGCTTAAATGCTATCTCGAGGCAAATTCGTATCATCAACCCCGAGGCATATAAATGGTTTGAGAACTTGGATGCTAGAAAGTGGACAATGGCTCACGATGGTGGATATAGGTACGGCATTAAGACTACTAATTTGTCGGAAGTTTTTAATGGCGTTATGAAAGGAGCTCTGTGGAATGCCAATTTCAAAGAAGCTTGTTGAGACCTCATTCTATAGGTGTGTGGCATACTTTCAAGATAGACTCACTAAAGCAATTAATGCTTTATGGGGAGATCCTAATGGCATCCCACGACCAAATGCCACGCTACAATTCAGGGAGAGAATCGATCGAAGATACTGATACAACTTGGATAAGGTCGGGTTTCATCACGTCACAAGGTTTAACACTACGTCTCAAGGGTGTTTATAGTGTGACGACCAGTGGTACGTGGTGACAAAGGTGGACACATTCAAGTTGTGGAGATTGCGTGATCGAACATGCACTTGTGGCAAATGGATGCAATATCATTACCCTTGTTCGCATGTGCTTGCGTGTTTCAAATCGCAAAGTGTCGATGGTATGAGTTATATTCATCCTTTTTACAGCCTTGCCTCGTACTACAAGACGTGGAGTTGCTCTTTTCATCCAATCCATGACGAGGCCTATTGGAATGTAGATCATATTGTCCCACGTTTTTACCCTAACCCGGAGCATCGACGTGACAAGAAGCAAGGGAGACCTGTGTCAAGGCGACCGAGAAACTCTATGGATTGGCAAGTTGCAAAAAAAGAATCGTTGTGGGATTTGCAAGTTAGAAGGTCACACGCGAAGGAGATGTCCAACTCTTAGACAATAAGAGTTAATTGTTATTTTTATTATTACTTCTTAAATTACGTACTTTGAACTTTTAAGTATTGTTGTTTTATTTGAACTTGTAATATTGTTTTATTTGAACTTGTAATATATTGAACTTGTAATATATTTAACTCTTGGTGGAGTATGACATCAAATATATTTGTAGTTGCGAAACTTAAAACGACCAAATGGGTCAACCGCTCCATTTTATAGCAAATAAAATATGAATAAAAACTCGAAATAACATTAAAATAAATATTAAAATTACCGATCACATCCCGATCACATAGGATAGAAATACAAGTTCAACAGTTCAACAACACATACATTAATCAAACATTAAAATAAAGAGTTCAAATTAGTGATCACATCCCGATCACATAGGATAGAAATACAAGTTCAACAGTTCAACAACTTTTACATGAAAAACCCCTTCATGGAAAATCAGATGGGATGAAATCCTTATGGAATACCTGCAACACAAATAAACTAATGTCATTTGTTGAACAATCACCCACTCACAAACCGTACCTAACAATTTTACCTTGAATACATTGGGGAGTGTGATGTTGAGTATATGTGTTTTACGTGAGGGGGAGAAAACAACAACCTAAAAATTACAAAAAAACATGATTAGATGGCAATATTAATAATAGGTTCAAGTTGTTGCATTTTTAATACATCATACCTGATGAAGTATCGTAACGTAACCAACAACTATGTCATCTCCGAACTCACTCTCGCAAACACCTTATGATGAATTGCACCACCTATTGTTCCCGTTGGATCCTATCAATTTTATCTTAATTAGTAAGATAAGACACATACTAATCATGCTAGAAAACATACAAAACTCATATGCTAACCTTCAAAGTCACCGTAACGTCACCAAATTCATTTCGTGTGATGGTCTTGACAACACCAACGGCAACATTAATCCTATCAAATCCATTAGGAAATAATTTCACATATGCAGTGTATTATCAAAATGTCTAATACATTTTGATCAAGAGCTGGTCATTTATTTTAGGATAAATAATTTCAAAACTTGAAGATAAATTTTATGATTGCAGCGATCCAAAAATAAATTTTTAACATAACACAATGTTTGCTTAAATTAAATAATGTTTTGCTGAAAACAAACATCAGCCATACCACCAGGCACAATACAAGAAGGGAAGAAATAAAATCGATTTAGCGAGTCAAACAAAGAGGAAATTAACAACAAGTTTGTTACAAACCAAAAATAAAGATGTCTTTGGGACACACCCCAACATAAAACCAAGTTTGCATGCCAACAAAGGCATGACGAATTAAAATACAAACCAAAAATAAAGATGTCTTTGGGACACACCCCAACATAAAACCAAGTTTGCATGCCAACAAAGGCATGACGAATTAAAATACAAACCAAATATGAAATATTGTTTATGAGGATCCCCTCATCAAATTAAGCCACAAACCAAAGCTGAAATTAACTAAGAGTTTTAAAATTCAACAAAAAACATTAATCTTCAGAAATGTCCACCATAGCCCGACCCATCTCCCGGTGGTGGTGGTGGCATCCGTCCAAGGATATTCTGGAGCAACCGAGTCTGCTCCTCCTGTACACGATCATGTTGTGACATCCAAGCATTTTGTTGTGCCCTCCAAGCCTGGTTAGTCTCAATCTCCGCATCCACGCGGACGGATAAATGTCCAAAATCTTCCCTCATATCTCTAATTTGACTCTCCACGTAGCCAACCTGCTCTGACAGATAATAAGCAGCCTCGACCGGGTCTGCTCGCCACTCCTCCTCCTCCTCCTCCTCCTCATCATCATCATCATCATCATCATCATCATCATCATCATCTCCAGCGTGAGGTCTCCTAGATGACCCCTCACCCCTCTTTACATTCTGACATTTAGTGGTGAGGGTGAATAAGTTAATCTTTGGACCTCCTTTAATGTCCTTGTTCACTAACCTGAGGTTAAATCCCGATTTTGTTATCAGGGATGTGATCAACAATGGAAAATTATAGTTCGTATTGGCCATACCCTTAGCCATGTTCCATATCTCCTTACTGATTATTTTTCCAAAATCAATTGTTTTTCGTTGAACTATCATGTGCATTAGAAATGCACGTCTCCAATTAACCTCATTAAAATGAGAGGAGGGGAGGATCCTCTCACAAATAAATCTATGAAGATACTTCATCCAAGTATCCATGTCTCGAGCCTTTACAACTACCCCCTTCTTCACATTTCTAGGGTCAATTACCCCAAAAGTCGGAGCTAGCAAATGCAAATTTTCCCTAACTTTTTTTCCTATCCTCTCCATCTCTTTGGTGTACTCACACCCATCCTCCTCAATGTTAGTGGCTAACCCGTAATGTTGATTAATGGCATCCCTATCATAATTAACCTGTAGCCCCCGCACAAAAGACTGTCCCGTATTCCCCGTTCAAAACATTAGCATAAAATTCTTTGACTAAAAGTGAACTTCCATAGTTTGGGGGCTTACTCCCCAACTTTCCCCAATTGTAAAGGGTAACAAAACCATCTAAATACAAGCCATTAAAATCAAATTCCCTCTCCGGGTTGAATGGCTTGTTTTCATATAACTCAAAGAATTGTTGAGCTTGAATCCCAACAAATTTAGCAAAGATCATACGGGGGACCGGTAGGGGTTGGAGTGTTAGTGGTAGTGGTTCGTGGTTTTTTAGGAGGCATTGTCAATCAAAACTCAAAGATAAAAATTGGAAGCTTACTTTTGAATTGGCCGGAAATTCGCCTAAGGTCGCCGGAATGAGTCTTTGTCTTGAAAAACAAACGTGTGACAATCTTCAAAATGCACCTCAAACCTTGAATGTGTGCTTCAAAATGGATGATTGATTGATTTTGGGGTTGAAGAAAATTGGATTTGGGGTTGAAGAAGCTTGAATTTGGGGTTTGAAATTTGAAATTTTAGAGAGAGAGAGAAAAGGAGGCGCTGGTATGGTAGGGTTATTTGATTGGGAGAGGGGTTTTTGGGATAAACCGTGCTTTGGGAAATCCGCGTAGAGGGCGATCGCGCTGGGTTTAGTGAGCGATCGCGCCTTTTCTCTGTAAAAAGAGGGTGATCGCTCGTATATTGGGGTGATCGCGCATATGGAATTTATTATTTGTTTTTTAAGAAAAATAAATTTTTAATAAAAGAATCCGGAATTAGAATTTCCGGATTACATTGGGGCGATCGCCCTCTATAAGGGAGCGACCTCCCTCTTGTCCGTCCCTCTTTTGTCAAATTTCAATCAGTTTTTTAACGATTTTCGTAGTTTTTTTAGAATTTCCATCAGTTTTTTAACGTTTTCAGTTAGTTTCTCAGAAGTCCAGTTAGTTTTTTAGAATTTCCAGTCAGTTTTTAACGTTTTTCAGTTAGTTTTTCAGAAATATCAGTCCATGGCAAGCTTTCATGAAATTAAAATTAACAATAACTAGTATGCCACCCGTGCGTTAAAACGCACGAGAAAACGCTTTTTTTAAAAATTGTAACCCAACCAAAAAAGTTGATATTTTAATGAACTTACATGTAATTAAGAAAGATGACATTTAAGAAGGAGTTACTAATATAAGTATTTCAAATACTAAATAATATTACAAATTCTGTAAAAATTTGTTATAGACAACATTTGACATTTCCATGGAAAGAGACTTGCCACGTGTCATTCACATGGAATTTTGTATGACTTATTCGTTATAAACCTTAACTTCATCTTCCCTTTTAGTCATTATTCAGTTAAGAATAAACTTCCATATGAGTACCATAATATCAAATTTGTAAAACTACCAAAAAACATATTATAACCATTGATCCACTCAACCAAAAGTGAGTACCATAATTATAAAATGTGCATACATATGTAGAAACTACCAAAAGACATCACAAATGATATCTATGCCACTTAAATTGTCTTAATATGGCATTACCAATACCCAAAAGACCAAAGATAATTTTTTTACAACCAAAATACCCAAACTTAATTTTTTACAACCAAAAGAAATGAGTTGGTTTAATCGCTCTTCCGTCAAATCTATGATGCTTGTGTCAATCTTCTTAGGTGCCATCCATTTATTCCATTCAATTCTCATGACTTTCTAACTTTTGGAAGCTTTACACTTTGTTGATTTCCTTCAAGATTTGAGGCGGTCCCAATCTCTCGCAAAGGCGGCATTATGGCCAACTTTGTCTGTACTCAAAGATGTACAACAATTTGCATTTCCCAGAGGTGGTTGTGGATTAACCACCTATAACAACAGCTTGTTGAATTAAGTAAGCAACTACCAAATAAAGACGCAACATTATTGCATAAATACTAAAGGTAATGAAAATAAAATATAATAAAAGTGGAGTATTTTTTATACCTCATGATCAAATTCCACACTTGAATTTTCCTCTCCATCATTTAAAGCATCCGACAAATCCCTTAATACCATATCACAATCAGCTAGTAAAAGCTCTAATTCAAGATTTCATCGAACCATTTTTTTCCAAAGGACATCCACTCTTGTCATGTCCAATTTCCATGCACAAACTACATTTATTTGGAATTGCACCATGTGATCCTTCCCCTTTAACCTGCAAAAACAAATAAAAAAAATATTATTAATAATACAATTAATAAACAAACCAATTATAACATCAATTAAAATTGTTTACCTCAATCCAATATTGTTCTTTACCCAATGGGCATCCGTTCTTGTTATGCCCATCTCGCTTGCAAACACTACACTTATAAGGCCTTTTGCAGATTCTTCTCTTCATAGTATTGAAGTGCTAACCAAGATATAGTGCTTTTACTTTGCAAATGATCTGCCAAACATTGGGAAAGTGAGGTGCTATCAATTTATATAATATTTGACAATCAAGGTTGAAGACAAGACACTGTGAACAGATAGTCAGTACAACATATGCTCTGTAAAATGAAACATTTACAATGTGCATGGATAGTCCGTTGAAGTGTCGGAACAGAATAAACCATGTTTCGCAGCGATTAAGAAAGATGCTCCAAATTAAGATTGTGACCATTCAATTACACAAGGTTCCTGCACTTTAAAGATCATTTTAAGCTAATAGATTTCAATTAAACTAATCAATGAATCAGATTAAGACAATTTAAGTCTTATATTTTGACAATTCAAAACTGACAAGAGAAATTAATATTTTACTTAAAAGCATCAGCCTTGTCAATCTCTTGAAACTCACAAACACGCATTCAAAATTTAAAAAAAAAAAATAAAAATAAATTTGGAATTCTAGAAATGAACCTGTAAATGTTGAAAGTGAGCTCTCTAATGAAAAGATTCAAAATCTGTTCCCTAATCGTCTGAATCGCATCTCCATTTCATGGTAATTCTTCTTTTTTGCTTCCGCTCTACTTTCCTTCAATGGTGTCGTCTTAGTACATGGCTTCAAAGTCTCCCCAAAATTTGAATCTGTAATCTCTAAATCCTTGATTTTTGAGCATCCTAATCCTATATTTAGGTTAATCCTTCAGTAGTTTGTAAATTTGAAAATTTCATTTCTAGGGTTTACGTTTGGAAAGATCTAGGACAAAGCTTGAGATTATTGGAGGGATTTAGATGGGAACGATTGTTATGTGATTGAGCGACGCTTGGAGAGTGAGTAAAGAAAGATCGAGAAGAAGAGGTATGTGGAATACTTGGGGACGGAGCAGAGATGGAGAGAGTGTGTCTGTGTGTTTTAAAGCGGGAGGGAGAAATGAAGGCGTTGGGAGAAGAGGGGCAGGTAATTCACATTTAATGAAATTAAATGTAATTAATAAAAATTATATTAATTTAAGGAATACTTATATTATATAAGTATTTCAAATACTTCCTCCCTCCCTAAATGTTTGTCCCATTTCACCTTTTCTTTTGTCCCAAAAAGTTAGTCGCATTTTCAAAATTAAAATTTTAAAATCACTAAATTTTCAAAAATTATAACATTTACGGACGGAATATTACATAACGACGGTGTACACTATCAATAATTTTCAAAGCGTTTGTAAAAATAACAAAAAGTAAAGCTTCAAATCACTAAATTAAAATGTTTGAAAAGTCAAACGGGACAAACATTTAGGGACAGAGGGAGTACTAAATAATATTACAAATTCTGAAAAATTTCCTTGTAGACAACATTTGTTGTTTCATTGGTGGCGTTTCCATCTTCATCACACATTAGTATCCTCAACCCATGTCGATTTGTGACCCTCGACAACGCAACGTACAATTGTCCATGACTAAATACAGGCCTTTTCAAGAAGATGCCAACATTGGAAAGAGATTGACCCTGACTTTTATTAATTGTCATTGCGTATGACACAACCAATGGAAACTGACGTCTTTGTAACTTGAATGGCAAGCGTATATCTGATGGCGTTAATGACATTCTTGGAACAAACACTTTATCTCCAAGGTTACAACCATTTAGAATCTTTGCTTCCACAACATGATTTCCGAGTCTTGTAATAATTAATCTTGTCCCATTACACAAGCCCGCACTGTGATCAATATTTCTTAACAACATCACTGGTGTACCGATCTTCAAATTGAGTTCATGATTGGGCAATCCAGAACATTTGATAGTATTCAAGAACTCGGTAGAATGGATGTCAGCAAAGAAACTGGAATTACTCTCAGATTTGCAAATAGTATCAGAACTTAAATAAGTTCTTTGTTCCGCTTGATTGTAAGAGACCATGTAAACATTTATCTTCTCAACAACATCAAGTGTTGGAGCAAGAATGGCTCTTCCTTGTAAATAATCGTGATCATTAAAATGCTCAAGAACTTTGGATACGTGCTTTCAACAATAGATTGAACCAAATCTTCTCCGACGCACTAACAATCGTGTCCTCGGGAATAGTAATTGTTGCCTCACCATCATTATCATCACCGTAAGTACCATCTCCAATGCTAAGTATCCAATCGGAGAATTCTTTAAGCTCAATTCCACTTTCATCATTGTCCATAGCTTGAAGTCTCATATTCTTGGTAAGTCTCAAAACTTTGACATGAGACCATAAATATGAAGAATTGATTGTGGCCATAACAACATCTTGCCTGGTACCTTTCGGAATTACTGGAAGTATCTGACGAAAGTCTCCACCCATAACAATTGTCTTCCCGCCGAATGGTTGATTTAAGCTGTCTGGATTCTTAAACCTCATTATATCCCTTAAACTCCGGTCAAGAGCCTCGAAACAATGCCTATGAACCATTGGAGCTTCATCCCAGATGATAAGCTTAGTTTTGATAATAAGCTCAGCAAGAGGAGTACCTTGCTTTATATTACATGTTGAATCTTCATCCAATGTTAAAGGGATACCAAATCTGGAATGACCAGTACGACCATTGGGGAGCAAAAGTGAAGCTATGCCACTTGAAGCCACATTCAATACAATTTCACCCTTAGATCGTAAAGCAGAGGAAAGAATCTTCCACAAAAATGTTTTCCCTGTTCCTCCGGAACCATACAAGAAGAAAACTCCTCCAATGTCAAGATTAATGTCATGCATAATAGCATTGTATGCATTTCTCTGTTCTTCTGTACATAATGCCAATAATCTCTTGCACTCGGCATCTAATGAATCTCTATCATAGTTCAACTCTTCTAAAATCATGGTATTGTTGAACATTGATTGATCAAAATTATTTGGGTAAGGCATATTAGGAAAATCACGAAGGCTTTTTCCTCTGCTACTTAAGAGTTTCTCGATTTCCAAGAGAGTCTGATTTTCAAGTTCTTCCTTACTGAGTTCTAATCCTATGAAATTGTTGAAGAATTTATATTAATTACTTAAAAAATACTTACGAAGAATAGAGTAACTTATAAAATATAATGCAGAGTATTTAATAAAATTAGATGTGTTACCTTGATGATCTAAAAGAAGTCTACGCATGTAAAGAATATCCTCTGACAAATATTCCAAGCAAGTTTGCCGGACATACTCCGGCGTGATAATGATCCCGACATCAATAGTCTGACAAACATATTTCTCACGCAAGCAGCAGATCCCCATTGACTGACCTCTTTAATCCCATCAACATACTCCTTGTCGTCATCAAGCAGTCCCACAGCGTAACATGCTTCTCTAAAGGAGTTATATTGTTGTTTGCCAACACGTCTAATCTCCTCAAAAGAAGTTGGTCCTCGAACAATATTTAGCAAGGTTCTCAAATAATACAATTCACCTTGTCCAGAGCAACGAAGAAAAGTCGACCAATCTTGAAGCCGCGAGTTCTCGGTTCCCACCTTCTTTCTCTTTGATCCCAAACAAATTTCGTGGGAAATTCGGCCGTAAGTCAAAGTTTTGGCTACATCGCTATACTTCTTATTTGCTTCCATCCAAGCAAGAAACATGCTTTCTCTTGAAGTTGGACGATTTAAGACTTGATCAATTTTATCATTATCGTAGAAAACAATGTTTTGCTGACCTGGAAGATGAAAAGACAATCTTTCAACCGAAGGATTTCTATGATGAATTTCATAACCCAACAATCTCCAAGCAGCCTCACATGGTGTTATGAATCTCGCAATCCAAGTAATTCTTTATCTCATCAACTTCGTACTTGCTTCCATCATCATTTGCCGTCTTACAAAAAGTTGCAAGAACCCTATCTTGTCCTTTCGCTTACATACTTGCAAAGATATTTGATTGACCGAGACTGATTGCACCACTCAACATTGATATGAGCCCCATATT
The DNA here is from genome assembly GCA_022495995.1 of Adenophora triphylla var. japonica. Taxonomy (NCBI): domain Eukaryota; kingdom Viridiplantae; phylum Streptophyta; class Magnoliopsida; order Asterales; family Campanulaceae; genus Adenophora; species Adenophora triphylla. The sequence continues at coordinate 47,960 of JAFEMH010007803.1, forward strand.
TCATTAACAACTCAGATTATGAGGAACTACATATCTCGTTGTCAAGATGTACGCCCTTTACTTCTATAGTACGACCATTATCCGGCGCTTGTAATTCTGGATATCCATCTTCATCAACGAAAGTCACCTCGTTAAACTTCTTTGGAAAATATTTGGTACAACGTCCCTTTACCATGCAGGCGAGTTATGTCTAGCTTGACCACAAGGACCATGCAACATAAAATCCCTCACAAATAAGATAGTAATGCGGTTGAGTATTTTGATCTCGGAATCTCACAGAAATTATACCATCAATTCTATCAACCACAGAGCAATCATCATCCTTTCCTAGCCATAAAATGATATGAACATGCGGCAAACCACGTTTCGGTACTCAATTGTGTAAATAATCGTAAAGATTAAGTTTAAATAAAAATGAGATAAGATCACAATATTCAATATATAAAAAAACATTATTTAATAAATTAATACCGCTAAGACTCGGACCGAAAATTTGTTTCTTTTCTAGATCATCCATCAATTCATCTAACTTGGCTTTAAACAACCCGCACATAATATCGTGCCTATCTTCGCTATGCGAGTTTTCCTTCGTAGAAGACGTTGAATCTCGTGCCATTTTGGATTACATGTAAATGTAATTAGCAAATTCGGATAACCAATCCATCTCGCATACGGCCATAGCATCTTGGTAATTTTGTATCATATACCTGGCACCACCAATATAAGTAGATGGAAGGCATATTCTTTTGCCGCGACTTGAAGGGTTTCCTTCTCCCTTGGCAAGAGCTTCGCTTAAACCATTATACATTTCACACCGAAGCCGCTTTTGATGTAACCTCATAAAAGTCAAGCGTCCGGTTTCAACCATGGTCCATGTATCTACTGTATTGTTGAAACAATCTTTTAGATTTAAAAAGATTGTTAGATTCTCGATTCTCTTTCATGCATTCGATACGCAAAATACTCTCTCATGCTCAACTTATAGCGTTTGCCATTTGTTGATTCATTTTGGACATTTCTCATAAAAATATCTTCGCGATAACCATCTTGTCCGAATAAGAATAGCAAAGGATATTGCAAAGCTAAATAAGAAGGATGAAGTTCCGTAATTCGTTGTAGCAACTCTGTGCGGGTCTCAATAACAATATCTCTTCCAACAATTACATTATCAAAATCACCAACCAATAACAATGCCACATCATCTTTCGCGGTAGATCATAACATCGACCATCGCCTTTCTTCTAGCAATTAGCTTTAGCCTCATATTTCTTTCATTCCCTTCACGTAGTGAATCACGAACCATTCTAAATGATTTCACAAGAACGTTATTCTCATCAAGAATATTCTTCAAGTCGGTCACAATTTCCTCATGTAAACTTTTTCGAATTCGATCATCCCTATATAAGAAAATAGTAAAATAATGTATCATACTATTAAAATGAGACATTAATAAGGGACAATAATATCAGACAATATTCATATCTACTTACCCAATGCAAGTAATTCTGTTCTCAACTTCATGCTCCGTATCGTAAATATATAACTCGAGCAAATTTAGGAGGATTTCCTTCGTAGGTAAAAGACTACCAATATAATGGTAGTTTTGACCATATAATTTGAAAACAGGAGGACTATTCCCATTATTGATGGCATGATCAATTTTACCTCCCATAGATGTGAATGAGAACATCATATTATATGATCGAATATTTTCTTTAAACATGCGACTTTTATCGATTGACCATCTAACAAATCCTTGAACAACCGCGGGGATCGTGCATCGAGGTAGTTGAACTTTTCCATTCATGCAACATCCTCAATATTTCGGATCCAAAGTAGATTTGAATCTCTTATTCAATCTCTCTCCAAACCGTAAGTATGCATTACGGTGTGGACATTTGTTTGAAGGATCACCAAAGTCCATATATTCTGGATTATATTAAAACATAAGAACAATTGCTCAAAAATATAATCATACTATGCATGATAAGGAAAATATATGGTAGAAAATGTACCTTTAGTAAAATAAGAATTTGCCTCCACATCCTCAAGATTAAATGGTATTGGAGGAACAAATGCGCCTATTAAAACCATTAAGAAAATTAAATTTTAAACAAATGAAAATATATAAAAGTTAAATGAAATTTATTTAAAAATAAATACTTTTTCGCTTTCGGGTTCTTTTTGGAGCAGATTTAACTCCGTAACTTGAACCAGCCTTCTTCACGACGTCACTTATAACTATTGATTGAACCGAGCCAAATTCGTAGGAGGGTAAATATAACAAAAATATAGGAAAATAAATTAATGTAAAAATAAATATAATTACAAAGCAATAATGACCCAACAATTTTTTTTGTCTTAATAACAGTTAAAAAAAATAAAAATTCTTTAGATAATACCTTTACGCTTTCTAGTTCCTTTTTCAATTGATTTTACTCCCGAATTTGATCCAACATGTTGATTTTTCGAATTCATACCGGTTGAAGTCACTGTCGTTGTCATTGATTTGATATAAATTAAAGAGTAAACATACTTAAAAGGTATTATAAATATATCATGTATTATAAATTTATGAACACATTATAATATAAACTTACATTTATTCATGGAATTTGGAGAACTTTCATCAATGGTAAGTTCAATTATAGTCAAGTAGTTTGACCTACAAAAATTGTATAATAGAAATTAATATTGACATAAATAATTAATACATATAAAGGATGGAAGAAAATATCAATTCAAGTAATAAGAAATGTTTTTATACCATTAGTTAAATTAGATAATGGTTGTCCGGACGAAATGAAACGATTAGTTTCACCTCGGCTTCTTGTTTTGTCCAATTTTTGTGAAAGAGTTTCTGCATTTCAAATGTAAATATTTATTTTTGACAAATAATTTAAACTAATAAACATAAAATAAAAAGATATATGGAAGAAATTTAATCTACAAAAAAATATCATCTTCAAAAATATATAAATACATTAATAACAAAGTTACAAAGTAGCAGTAAGTATTATCATACCTTTAGTTATATTAGATAATGGTTGACCGAAAGAAATATAACGGGAATTTTCACGTCCACCTCCGGATACATTCATTTGCGGCGAAACATTTTCTGCATTTTAATTTGTCAATTAAATATTAGGATAAAATAATTATAATATATATATAAATATATTATATTATATTATAATTGAAATTTTGAATGTAAATATACTGATATATATTATCATAAAAGATATATGAATGATATTTAATCTACTAAAAAATATCATCTTAAAAAATATATAAAAACATTAATAACAAAGTTACAAAGATCATACCATTGGTTATATTAGATAATGGTTGACCGAAAGAAATATAACGGGAATTTTCACCTCCACCTCCGATACATTCACTTGCGGCGAAACATTTTCTGCATTTTAATTTGATTATTAAATATTTGGATAAAATAATTTTAATATATATATAAATATATTATATTATATTATAATTGAAATTTTGAATGTAAATATACTGATATATATTATCATAAAAGATATATGAATGAAATTTAATCTACTAAAAAATATCATCTTAAAAATATATATAAACATTAATAACAAAGTTACAAACATCATACCTTTAGTTATATTAGATAATGGTTGACCGAAAGAAATATAACGGAAATTTTCACGTCCACCTCCGGATACATTCACTTGCGGCGAAACATTCTCTGCATTTTAATTTGTAAATTAAATATTAGGATAAAATAATTATAATATATATATAAATATATTATATTATATTATAATTGAAATTTTGAATGTAAATATACTGATATATATTATCATAAAAGATATATGAATGAAATTTAATCTACTAAAAAATATCGTCTTAAAAAATATATATAAACATTAATAACAAAGTTACAAAGATCATACCTTTAGTTATATTAGATAATGGTTGAACGAAAGAAATATAACGGGAATTTTCACGTCCACCTCCGAATACATTCACTTGCGGCGAAACATTCTCTGCATTTTAATTTGTCAATTAAAGATCCATATAAAATAATTACAATATATATATAAATATATTATATTATAATTGAAATTTTGAATGTAAATATACTGATATATATTATCATAAAAGATATATGAATGAAATTTAATCTACTAAAAAATATCATCTTAAAAAATATATAAAAACGTTAATAACAAAGTTACAAAGATCATACCATTGGTTATATTAGATAATGGTTGACCGAAAGATATATAACGGGAATTTTCATCTCCACCTCCGGATACATTCACTTGCGGCGAAACATTTTCTGCATTTTAATTTGAGAATTAAATATTCGGATAAATTAATTTTAATATATATATAAATATAAAATTGCTTCCATTAAACATTCAAACCTATTTTACATATAGTATAGACTATTTTCATTTTGGCCCAATCTTATCCATTTCAAATACAAAGCCCATTAATTATTTTATGTAAAAGAAGCCATTATAAGAAGTTGTCATATAAATAAATTATTTTGGAACCCAAACCCTAGATATTACTACCTCTCGTACACGCCGCTCGTATCAATTCTCTCTCTCTCTCGAAGAAGGCCACTCCATCTTCATTCTCTCTCTCTAAAATGCGCCGCTCCAACTCAATTATTGTCTAAAAAGAATGTAATTCGGCGAAATTGATTGGCTAAATCACGCAAATCCGAGCTCATCAATGAAAGAGAATCGTAGTCCCATTTTCTTTATGGTAATTTCAATAATCCTTTCATTCTCGTTCCATTTTTATTATAAAACATTGCTAATTCACATTATATTTTGTTCTTGTGTATGTATATTCATGTAGAATAACGACAAATTACCCAGATCGATTAAGAAAATTTTGATTGATTTAATTTTGTTTGGAAATTTCTATTAGATCTAAACTCAGATCTTATATTAACGATTTTTCTTCTATGGATTTTATGTTTTTTAAATTTTTTTTGCAAAGTTTATGATCTCTATACTCAGATCTGATAATATGGATTTATTTTTTACATCGATCTAATATCTTTTTACAATGTTTTTTTCATATTACTTAAGATCTAAACTCAGATTTGATAATATGGATTTTTGTTTTATATCGATCAATTTTTTTTTTTACAATGTCTTTTGCAAATTTCTTTAGATCTGAACTTAGATCTGATAATAATTAAATTTGTTTTATATGGATCTTTATTTTTTTTATAACTTTTATATAGATCTAAATAATAACTACATATCTTTAGATTTATTTAAAAATCTTAAGAGAATTTTTTTTTTAATTTTGCAGTTATTATGAAATGGGATGCCTACTTGTAGGATTTGATCTACTTTCTCTGTAGTTTGGATAAAAAGGAAACATAAGAAATCATGCATTTTGAACATGTTATGTTGTAAATTTTGATTGACCCATTAGACTTGTGCCAGATTTGTTCTGAATCTTTTTATTGCCTTCACTTAATGTCATGTAGGTTAGCAAGCATCCAAGTTTAGCATTAAAAGTTTGAAGAGGTCCTTTCTTCTTGGAAACCATCTACCAACATAAAAACATAAGCATTCATAAGCATCCATAGATTAAAAAAAAACTGTCTTAATAGAAAATCAGGTAATTAAAATTTACTTAAAATAATTTCAAGCAATCAACATGCTGAAAATCAAATCTGCTCTGTCTTCACTTCCTTTGAAATTTTTGCTTAAAAATGTTTATTTACATTAGAAAGTCAAAATGTGAATAGTTTTGAGAGGAGGATGGAGTTGGATAACAGCATGTGCATTTTAGTGCATTCTTCTTTCATAATCGTATTCTTTTCTATGCATTTTAGGTATGTATCTGCAGATGTTCTAGCCGATTATGCACAGAGCACAGAGACTAATTTGGATAGAAGATGCAACAATTGCACTGATGGAGTAAGTTGTGCACTAACTGATACCAACTTCTTCTGTAACAAAATGATTCATATCATGTATGTCTTTCAGAAGTATTATTGGTGTTCCAAGATTATAAGTTTCGAATATGAACTGATTTAAAAATTATTCGTAGACATTGTTTTTTAAGAAAAAATGTATAACACTTTAAGCATATTATATTCGTGCCAAAATTTAATTCCTGTTTTTGTCTCGTCAAGATCTCAAGCAGGTGTCTTTCATATTAACTAAATCAAATTGCTTATATCGTCCCCAATTTATATCTGCTTGTGTTTTTCTTTGTTTGGATCCTCCTCAGAATGAAAATATATAGATGCTTATTCTGACTTAGTCTCCCAATTTTTTTTCTATTCTGGTTAATTATATGCAAGGATCCCATGCTCGTATTGCTACACCAAAAGCTCAACTTGGTTTGCCAAAATTGTAACTTGGAGTTATGCCAGGTTTTGGAGGTACCAAGTGCACCATTTAATGTAACGTTGAGGTTTTCCCAATCAGTATTATTGAAATAAATATCTTTAAAATTATATTCTCTGAATAATTGTTGCTTTTTCAGGAAATTACGTCTTCCAAGGCTTCTGGGATAGTCAAAATCAGTTGAAATGATGTTGGCTTATGTTTCCATGCACTCAAACTACCCTTGCTAAAGAGGCTTGCTCTCATTTAATTTGGTGAGTGTTATGCCATTGTGATAATTGTGTGTGTGTGTGTTATCTTGTCTGTCTGCCACCTGATTTTAACATAGCCAAGTGCCTAATCAATTTCTCTTTGCTTGCAGTTGAACTTCGACTATGTCACATAATGGATAAAGTTGCTTCTCCTTCATCATCGCTAAAGGGGAAAGTTCAAAGGTAACTTTTATTTGTTCCTCGTTTTCTTTTTCAGCTTCTTTAATTATTTTTATAAGACATTGGACATGTTCTTACTATCATTAAACTTAATGGTTTTCTATATATTATCTACGCAGGGAAATATGAAGGACAAATCAAGACATATACAAAGGAAAAAAAGAGATTGATGCTTTAGGGAAAGACAAAGAAAAAAAAGAAAAAAATAGAAGACAGGTAAAGACTAATAAATCTGAACTCTATATCACCATATTGAATAGTAATCTTATACAGAATATTTTCATGAGTTGTTTATGAAAATTGTTCTTTGAAATGCATACAATTAATTTTTGGAAAAAAATAGATAAATAAATCATAGTAGAATTACCTTGAACTGATTCGCCAGACTTTCTCTTGACACCGATGGTCATGGATCTTGTAATCCTCATTCTTGTTACTTCCAAAACTTCAGCTTTTTTGAATATGAAGTTTTCTTCATAAAATGAAGGGTGTAATGAGGATAGGGAAAGAGGTGTACTCTTATTTGAATGGAATTTGAACAGTCGAACTTAGCTCCCTTTAGAATATACAACTTCTTTTAAATGGTTTCCAAAAATTACCTCTATTGAAACTGTTGGTGATTTTAGTGTCATCAACTTGTTTTATTGTAATGGTGATTTACTAAGAGATCAATGTGATTCGTATTAGACTCGGATACGAGTAAGGGAAAGTGTGGAGTACACACTCGTTTGAGCTAAAACGAAGTCAACCTCGATATAGAAGTAAAAGTTAAAGGGTAGCTCTTTTTGCCGATCGCATGAACAAGACGGCCGTGCAGTTCATATGACACGGCCGTGCAGGTATGAACAACACGGCCGTGCAGTTCATAAGACACGGCCGTGCAGTTCCTGTACAGATGCCTTTTTCAAAATGAAGAGACACATTGCTTGGCTAAAGTCATGTCTTTTGATTGTACCCTTTAACTAATACCTCTCCATCTGTATATATACAGGGATTGATCTCAGTTGTACATACATGAAAAACACAAGAGTGAATTACAACAAAATAACGAAAGCAAACAATTCTCAAGTTTTGATTTGTTCTCTTTGCCTAGAAAACAAATTGTGTGATTGTCTTATCCCAATAAAGATTTTGTGTAACCCAGGCATTAAGGGTCGAAATACTTTATTCGGAAAGTGGATTATACACGATTCAATCACATATCCGGCCTTAGTATCAAGATCAAGACCCAAGAATTCCCCTACAAACGAATAAAGTATTTGGTGATACTCATGGCTACTGTGAAGGAGATGACAACAAAGTTTGGAAAGCTAGACAAGTTTGAAGGGCAAGATTTCAGACGTTGGCAAAAGAAGATGCACTTCCTTTTGACAACATTAAAGGTGGTGTATGTTCTATCTACTCCAATTCCAGAATTGCTTGAAGAGGATAACTTGGAGGCCGTCAGACGTAGATCGAAGTGGGAGAACGATGACTACATCTGCAGAGGACACATATTGAACGGTATGTCTGATCCTTTATTTGACATTTATCAAAATGAGGAGTCTGCTAAAGAGTTATGGGATTCTCTTGAATCCAAGTACATGGCAGAGGATGCTTCTAGTAAGAAGTTCCTTGTGAGTAATTTTAACAATTACAAGATGGTCGATGCTAGACCTGTCATGGAACAATTCAATGAACTCCTTAGAATCCTTGGACAATATACTCAACATGGGTTGAAGATGGATGAGTCAATATCAGTTTCAAGTGTGATTGATAAGTTGCCTCCCTCCTGGAAGGATTTCAAACACACTTTGAAACATGGTAAAGATGATCTGTCTTTGGTTCAACTTGGTAGTCACTTGCGCATAGAGGAATCTCTAAGGGCGCAAGAGAATGACAAAGGCAAAGGAAAGGAAGTTGGTGGACCATCGGTCAATATGATTGATGATGGTAGAAACAAAAACAAAGGAAAGAAACGCAGTTTCAATGACAATGGTTCTGGTCCCAACAAGAAGCCTAAATTGGCTTGTTGGAAGTGTGGCAAATCTGGTCACTTTAAGAAGGATTGTCGTGTTGGAAACAACAAGAACGGCGCAAGCACAAGTGGTTCGGGAAAGGGGTCTAAGGACCATTCTCAAAACCAAGGTCGAATTTAATTCATAGTTGGAACAGATTTATTAAAAATTCTGTTTCAATAATTTCGAGGCATTTTATGTGCGTGGATGATGCTATTGCGTGGTTGATTGATTCCGGTGCCACTGCTCATGTTTGTAAAGATCGTTGTTGGTTTAAGACATATGAACCAATGGAAGACGGATCTGTCCTTTACATGGGTGATGACCATTCCGCTCCTATTCAAGGAAGAGGAAGTGTGGTATTAGAATTTAGTTCGGGAAAAACGATTTCTTTGTTTAATGTTTTATATGTACCTAAACTTCGTAAGAATTTAATTTCGGTCCTGTCTTGAACAAGTGTGGTTATAAACAAGTTTATGAATCCGATAAGTATATCTTATCGAAGCTCGGGTGTATTTGTAGGATTTGGTTATTATAACAATGGGATGTTTATGTTGAATTTGAATAAAATTCCGGTTAACTCTAGTTCGTTTATATGACTTCCTCTCGTTGTTGTTAATTCCTCATTATGGCATGCTCGGTTAGGACATGTGCACTATAAAAGAATGCTTGAAATGTCCAAAGATGGTTTGATTCCTGTTATTGATAATAATACGGAAAGGTGTAATACTTGCATGTTAACAAAAATCACTAGGAAACCTTTTAAAAGTGTTACAAGGAATTCGTAGAAACTTGAATTGATACATAGTGATTTATGTGATTTTCATGCAACTCCATCTTTAGGCAATAAAAAGTATATAGTCACTTTTATAGATGATGCCTCTAGATTTTGCTATATTTATTTGCTGCATGCAAAAGATGAAGCCCTAGATAAATTTAAAATTTATAAAACTGAAGTTGAACTTCAACTTAATGGCTTAATTAAAACCTTACGTACGGATAGAGGTGGTGAATATTATGATCCTAAATATTTCCAATCCGTAGGAATAATTCATGAGACTACGGCTCCTTATGTACCACAACAAAATGGTGTGGCTGAAAGGAAGAATAGAACTCTTGAAGAAATGGTTAACGCCATGTTGTCTTACTCGGGCTTGAGTGACGGGTTTTGGGGTGAAGCCATGTTAACGGCTTGTCATCTATTGAATAGAGTTCCTAATAAAAGGAACAAGATTACCCCATATGAGCTTTGGTATAAGAAACGACCAAACTTGACATTTTTGCGAGTTTGGGGATGTAGGGCCGTGGTTAGACTTCCGGACCCTAAAAGGAAAAAGTTGGGAGAAAAAGGTATTGATTGCATCTTTGTTGGATATGCTGAGCATTCCAAGGCATATAGGTTTTATGTTATAGAACCTAATGAATTCATTTCTATAAACACAATTATAGAATCAAGAGATGCAATCTTTGATGAGAATCATTTCTCTTCGATACCTAGACCCAAGAATATTATACCAATGTCGGCTGAATCTCAAATGGATGATCATTCAATTGATGTACCAAGTGAGACACCCGAACCTCGTAAGAGTACAAGAGTAAGGAAAGCTAAATCATATGGTTCTGATTTTCAACTATATTTAGTTATGGGATCAAGAGATCAAATTGAATCTCAATACTCTTACTGTTATAGTATAGAAGAGGATCCAAGAACCTATGATGAAGCAATAAAATCTCGAGACGCTGGTTTTTGGAAAGAAGCCATCGATGATGAGATTGGTTCTATTGTGGAAAATAATACATGGGTCTTGTGCTGATTTACCACCAGCCGTAAACCTTTGGGGTGCAAATGGATCTTCAAAAAGAAGATGAAAGTCGATGGAACTATCGACAAGTTTAAAGCTCGATTGGTAATCCAAGGCTTTAGACAAAAGGAAGGGATCGATTACTTCGATACCTATGCACCGGTTGCTCGTATCACTACTATTAGATTTCGATAGCTTTGGCAAATATTCGTAATCTATTGATCCATCAAATGGATGTCAAAACAAAGCATTCTTAAATGGTGATTTGGAAGAAGAAGTGTATATGAAGCAACTCAAGGATTTGTTATGCCGTAATGAGCATAAGGTATGTAAGTTAATTAAGTCATTGTATGGGCTGAAGCAAGCACCTAAGCAGTGGCATCAAAAGTTTGATGAGGTTGTTTTGTCGAATGGTTTTGTATTAAATCAGTCCGACAAATGTGTATATAGCAGATTTGATGAATCCGGTAAAGGTGTAATCATCTGTCTATATGTAGATGACATGTTGATTTTTGGCACAGACCAAAATGTAGTTGATAAAACTAAGAAGTTTTTGTCATCAAAGTTTTCGATGAAGGACATGGGAGAAGCCGATGTAATTCTTGGTATAAAGATTAAACGGATGAACAAGGGAATTGCAATATCACAATCTCATTATATTGAGAAAATTCTCAAGAGGTTTAATTGTGATAATTGTTCTAAAGTTAGTACTCCCATGGATCCTACTGAGAAACTTGTATCAAATATCTGGTAAACCCGTGTCACAGCTCGAATACTCAAAAGCCATTGGCGCTTGATGTATGCTATGACGGGCACTCGACCCGATATTGCTTATGCAATTGGAAGATTGAGCAGTTCACTAGTAATCCTAGTAGACAGATTGGCATGCTATAACAAGGGTGTTCAAGTACTTAAAAGGTACTATGGACTATGGTTTGTGTTATAGTGGACATCCTTCTATATTAGAAGGTTATACCGATGCTAGTCGGATCAACCAAGAAGATTCATCTTCTACTAGTGGTTGGGTGTTCTTGCTTGGAGGAGGTGCCATTTCTTGGGCTTCCAAAAAGCGTACATGTATTACACATTCTACAATGGAATCTCGAGTTTGTAGCATTGCCGTCGCTGAAAAGAAGCGGAGTGGCTTCGAACTTGATATATGAGATTCCATTATGGCCAAAACCGATATCACCAATGTCTATCCATTGTGATAGTGCCGCCACCTTGGCTAGGGCCTATAGTCGATTTATAATGGCAAGTCTAGACACTTGGGTGTCGACATAGTATGATTCGGGAGTTAATCATGAATGGTGTGATATCGCTGAGTTTGTTCGGTCGCAACAAAATTTGGCCGACCACTTGACGAAGGGGTTAGCCGAGACTTGGTAAATAAGTCTCGCAATGGGAATGGGATTAAAGTCCATTTAATCCTCTAATTGTGAGATACCCAATTCCTTCTAATACAACGTTAGAAGCTTGAATTCAATGTGGAAAGCTCAGCTGGAGATTGGAACACATGTTATTATTTCCCAAGGTATGTGTTCGGACTGCAAGTAAAGGTTAGGTTGAAGAATATCTTCTTAATAGTTCCTTTGAAAAATTGCAAATGCAGTGCAAGATTAAAGGAACTACCTATATGGACATGAAGTTTTGCCGCTTCAAGAAGCTAGGACTTGGCTTCCTATATGTTCACTAATGGATATGGACACATGGCTTGTAAAAGTGTCAAGATTAAACAAAGAGAATTGTACCGAACTTATGTGTATAGTATCTTCGTGTATTCATATGCGTTGACGGGTTCAATCGTTACGACACCCCGATTCTCGAGTATTTGAAATGTGTATTATACTAAGATGAAAATTCAATCGCAAGACATTTTCATTTATGCATTCGTTTGTTTCGTTATTTATACGCTTTAGTAAATCAAAGGATTACACTAAAATGGAGGGGATTTGTTGGTGATTTTAGTGTCATCAACTTGTTTTATTGTAATGGTGATTTACTAAGAGATCAATGTGATTCGTATTAGACTCGGATACGAGTAAGGGAAAGTGTGGAGTACACACTCGTTTGAGCTAAAACGAAGTCAACCTCGATATAGAAGTAAAAGTTAAAGGGTAGCTCTTTTTGCTGATCAAGATGAACAAAGCACGGCCGCTGCAGCCATATGACACGGCCGTGCAGTGTGAACAACACGGCCGTGCAGCTCATAAGACACGGCCGTGCGCTTCGTACGAGATGCCTTTTTCAAAATGAAGAGACACATTGCTTGGCTAAAGTCATGTCTTTTGATTGTACCCTTTAACTAATACCTCTCCATCTGTATATATACAGGGATTGATCTCAGTTGTACATACATGAAAAACACAAGAGTGAATTACAACAAAATAACGAAAGCAAACAATTCTCAAGTTTTGATTTGTTCTCTTTGCCTAGAAAACAAATTGTGTGATTGTCTTATCCCAATAAAGATTTTGTGTAACCCAGGCATTAAGGGTCGAAATACTTTATTCGGAAAGTGGATTATACACGATTCAATCACATATCCGGCCTTAGTATCAAGATCAAGACCCAAGAATTCCCCTACAGAAACTAACCAATGAATTAAATGTAACCATCTTAATTTACCCATCATTAGTGTCAGGACTGCAATAACAAATGGATTTATTTGCTGAATTGTAAAAACTTATTTCATTTTACTTCATCAAATAGACAATTATTTTTTTTCCTAATTGATGGATCTTATCATTGACAAAATAGTTACTTTCGATTTTGATTTGAAACTATATTTATTTTATGGAGATATGCGAATATACCATCAAAAAGTGACTGGGATAAGTTGGTGAGGTAAGTGTTCTCTGTAGTCCAAGTATTTGTATTTTGAATAAGATTTTTGTGATGGAAGGATTGTTTCCATGTGAAGATGCATGTGCTCTTAAAGAATGCAAAGAAATGTAAAGAACTGCAAAGAGTTATGGATAGTGTGTTGATAATGGATTGGATAAATAACATTTTTTGATTGAAAATATGAATTGCAGGTAAAGTGTAAACAGTTTGATTGAAAAAGGAATCATCGAGAAATCTATGTACAAACAATTCCATCCTCAATTTCGTAATATAAATCGACCTCTCACCTCTGATAATTCGATCGAACCGAAGTTCTCCAATGGCTATCGAGGCGAGTTCAATTAATTTCCTACTTTCGCTCAAATTCAATGAATTAAGCTAATCATTTTGCGGATTTTTCTAACGACGATTTGTGTGTTCTTAATTTGAATCAGCCATGGTTCATGGATGATAACAGTGAGGATCAAAGGCTCCCTCACCATCGAAATCCAAAGGAATTTGTTTCGCTTGATCACTTAGCAGGTTAATTTCTCTCGCTATCTTTCAATTGGATTTTCTCTCTCTCTCTCTCTCTCTCTCTCTCTCTGTGATTATGCTGAATTTTGATGATTTATCCTTCGGTAATTGATATTATGTATGTAGATATTGGGGTTTTGTACTGGCATTTGAACCCTAATGACTACGAGAACGACGAAGAACTGCAGAAGATTAGAAAAGACAGAGGCTACAATTACATGGTATTCTATTAAAGTTCAGTTATCTGTATAAACTATTGTTGGGGTCATATGAATAAATTTTATTCAAGAAGTTTCTTATATTCTGCAGGTCATATATCATTGCACTATCCGTACGCTGGATGGGGTAGTTGTCGAGTCTACTCGGTCAGAATTTGGTGGTGAGCTCTTTGTTTCACTTGCAAGCTTTATATCAATTTACTACTGAAAAACTGTTAATTAGCTGAGAGAACATGTCTTTTGTTTGTCAGGCTGTTAACATTAAACATGTTTCTTGTCATTGTAAATAGAAAACTCCTATATATTTACATACTCGTATTTACTTTGCATGTTGTTTTAGGGAATACAAGATTTATGTTGTACTCCTAGAACACATGAGCCTTTTTTCATCTAAAACCCATGCACCAGTTAAAGTATTTCTCAAGAGGGATAGAAACATAAGAAATCATGCATTTTGAACATGTTATGTTGTAAATTTTGATTGACCCATTAGGTTTGCAAGCATCCAAGTGTAGCATTAAAAGTTTGAAGAGGTCCTTTCTTCTTGGAAACCATCTTCCAACATAAAAACATAAGCATTCATAAGCATCCATAGATTAAAAAAAAACTGTCTTAATACAAAATCAGGTAATTAAAATTTACTTAAAATAATTTCAAGCATTCGACATGCTGAAAATCAAATCTGCTCTGTCTTCACTGCCTTCAAGATGATGGCCTCACTTTTGGTTGCAGATCCATCATCTTCAAATAAATTGCTTGTTGCAGTATCATCCAAAAACCCAAGTCTTCGTTTGATTCCAACATTGTTAGGAGTTTTTTCTTCATTGTCACTCACAGAATCCTCTATCTACATGCAACAATTTTTTTTTTTAAATTCAAAGTTATGAATTATGATAAAATTCAAAAACATCTATAATTAAGTAAAAGTTACCTCAATCACTTTCACACCAGCTTTATTCAATGCCATAAGAACGTCCTTTCTCTAATAATATTTTAAGCAATGATTAGTATCATTTTTTTTAAGTAAGTTGTTTGTTAAAGAGAAAATACATACCTTGGTAATTGATATGCTTTTTTCCATGTATTTGTCAACAATTTCCTTGTCATCACAAGCCATGCCAACTGAGTATACTTTCTCCTTACCACTTAGATTTTCTGGCTTCACCTTAACCTTAAAAATTGCATTTCTTCCAACCAAGCCTATTATCTCATATGGAATAAATAACTGGGCCTTTTTAGTCTCTCCATCATTTGAAACCTAAAACAAAAAATTGAGTATAAGCTTCTTCAAAAAATAACTTAAAAAAAAAGAAAAGTGTTGAATCTTTTTCATATACCTTCATATACTGCTCCTTTAACTGCATTGCTGTTTTCTTTATCAATGGGTCACATGCACCATCCCAAAGCATGAAAGTAGCATTCTCATCTCCAGAAATTATGGAGACTTTAACTTTATACCTTGGGGTAGGATTAGGATCAACTCTATTGCATTCTGGACACTTAAATCCGCTAGATTCCCATGACAACTTACTTTTACACCGTTGACAACTTATGAAATTCCAGTTCCCATCCATGATAACTTCAGAAATTTGCCCAACTATCCAATAGTATCCATCCTATTGAAATAGTCAAATTTTGAATGTTATTAGACATGTTATTAGTATATTGTTCTTATTTGAAGTTTATGCTGTTATTTCACATTACCTCGCACAAGACTTTAGGTCGCCCACTGTTTTGATATCAACATTACCAACTTTCAAGTCACCAAGTGTACAATTGTTGGTTGTGGATGATAGTTCATTAATTTTCTGTGATGAACTTGAATCACCAATAAATGAGCTGTTTTTTGGTAGATTTTTGGTCAGTAGAAGAATTTGGGAGGATTGAAAAATAATAATTATAATAAAAATTATACCTTTTAAGCTCATCAAACTCAGGAATCAAGGCATGAATAAGAATTTTAGTTCCGAAGAAGGCATTAACCAAAGAAATTTTTCCTGCATGAAAGTAAATGTTTACATGTTTAGTATTGTTTCTATAAGCTTAAGTTTACTTATATACCTATTGATATAAATGAATAAGTGACATACCATCATATGATTTTAGTTTCATCAATTGCAGGAGAACAATGAGAGGGGAGTCACCGGCAGTCTCAACATGGGTCAAAATGTCATCCGCAAAATCCCCCCAAAATGTGCAAAGCAAGGTGTTCTTACTGCATGTTAGTATATACTTTAGTACTATTGATCCTTCAATTTCTTTTTCAGTAACCATCATCCTCTCAGATCTTATTGCGTTAGAAATAGGAATGTTAGCAATCATTTCTCTTTCAAAGTAATAATTAATTAGCAGGGTAGCAAATGAACATTTCAATCCTTTCTAATCTCAAAAATTTCATAATTTCATTGCATGTTTGCAACAGAAAACAAAGAATAACCATTCCATTTCATTAGTGAATAATACTGAATATTAGTTAAGTCATACAACTATTCATGAAAGTTCTATTGTTTGAATAAAGATAAACTGCTTTGTCAGGGAACCATAAGCTTGGAGAGGGTGGATTTGGAGAAGTTCACAAGGTGATAATTGTATATCATACTACAATGGAGCTAACCAAACAACAGGATGCTAGAATGGAGCTAAGTATTTTTAGCTTTTAACATAATTAGAAAACAATATTATATTTATCTGTTTAAAATTAATATAAAACAGTATCATATGATTAAATTTAAACAAAAGAAGTTAACCTTTTAAATATAAACATAGGTATCTTTACCTGTTATCTTCTATTACAATTTCCACCAATTTGCTATTTGACTGATACTTAAGTCTTCCTTTGCTCACAACCCTGCCTAGTACATCTGCAATAGTACACAAATCAATATATAAATGCATTTGCTGTATGAAAACTATTTAAAAAATAAAAAATGTACCTATCAATTCACAACTTTCTGCATCTTTGATAGCCAAAACTTCAGGAAATGGCTTTAGCTTGAATAGGTTTTTAAACAAAAGATTTGCGTGACCAATGTTGATGATGTCAGTTGAATCCATGAAATAAAGTTTGTATTGATGTGCTGTTACTTTAAACTTTGCTCGATTATCAACAACGCTGAAATTTGAGATTGCATAAGAACCATACTCATCTACCTTGGTTGCAAGCTTTGTAATGAATACTTTAGGAATGGTAGCTTGGATTCTCTCACCCTAATCAAAGAAAGAAAGTTTTTTTCCTTAGAAGAGAATTCGTAACAGTAATAAAGGATAAAATAGATGAGTTAAGAAAAGAATAAGAATAATTTAGTACCTCCAAGTCAACCAGGACCAGTTCATAACTTTCAGTAAGTTTCGTCTCTTGTTTCCTTGATATGATACTTGCGAGCAACCTTCACTTTGATAGTCCAGTCAGATCTACCTTTTCGTAGATCACTTAATTTTGAGAAAATGACGTCCACGGCTTCAATTGAATTCTCGGAAATGAGGATGATTTTTGTTTTCATAGGTTGTATGATTATGGGGAAGGCTTACAACATCACAATGACAAGAAAAGGGATCATATAAAGGGCCACACAAGAACTATTAACATTTAGTGACTGTTCAAATTTCCAATTTTTATTTCTAAGATTATTTTAATCATGTTTGTAATATATGTGTGCAGTAATTAGAGCCGATTATTAATTAATTTTGTATTAATTTTTTTTTTTTTGGATCATTTAAAGGGCCAAAGAGTAATTATTCAATTTTATTATTTGATTTTGTTTTTTGGATAATTAAAAGGGCCAGAGTAACTTTTCACATTCTGGGACTGTTCAAATTTCCATTTTTTTAAAGGTTTTTTGCATGCATGTACTCGAACAAACAGGGACCATTATTCTTTTTTGAATTTGAATTTGAATTTGAAATAATGGTTATCTGTTTCCAAGTAAGTTCTTAAAGAATGGTAATAATTATCATTTTCTCCATTAAATGTGCCTAAAATATGCTGTATTTACTGCAGTTGTTGAAGATGATCATTTAATGTTAGTTTCCGGAAATAGCACAAATTCTTCCCGCCCAAACTTCTATATTTGGAATGGTTTCTTATTCACTTGTGCTTTTATATATTTATTGATAAAAGAATAAGTTTTATAGAAAATTGACCACATCCCGGTCACGTAGGATACCAGTCAAGGATAATTGGATGGGGTAAATTCATCAGGGGGATTGCGAATCCTACTCCCTCTCCTCGGCATACGACGACCACCTGATCTAGATTGTTGAGATGAGGATGAGGATGATCCGTCGGGACTTTCTCGAAACCGCACACTAGGCAAATGGAAACTAGGCCTAAATCCCTAATCCCGAATGTCTCGCCAGCGCCCGATTATAATTGCTAGAAGAAGGGAAGGAGCTCGAGGCGGTTGCGTGAAATCAAACTCGATTCATCAATTCGGTAAAAGAATTACCCGGTCCTGTCTGCGGGTGAACTCGTCTGACCGAACTCAAACCGATGCATATCACCGTATTGATCCCGCATCTCGGCTCATCCTGCAGCTGCTGGTATCCGCCACGCCTACGAACCCGATTCTCCCTCTCGTGGCTCCTCTTCAGCAAGTATGATCAACCGTTGGGGGAGCTTGGGCTTGCGATCGTTGCCGCTCCCTAATATGTGTCGGTGTGTTAGTGACACATTGTTGAGTGTAATTCGCCAGTCTTCCAAGGATGTGGCATTACGCCGTGTATAAGTACATCCCTTGGAGACTTTGAACTGCTCAAAACAATGAACTAAAATTAATTAATACGGAAAAATGGTATTGTTTTTTGTAAAATCATTGTATGTAATATATAACTTACCACACCCTCATAACCGCCGAACGTGGCTCGAACCCTAGTCCCTCCACATTAGACGAATTGTGGATGAGCGATCGAGTAATACGCCTATGCCATGTCAAATAGGGGTGATGGTAACTCATATCCACTTCACCAAACTCTCCATCAATGACATTAAACTCCCGTTCATTCCACCTTGCTATGTGCTGATCATGTTGTTGCATCCAAGCTAACGCCCGACCGACCTTGCCGACTAATCCGATGCAAGTCCAAACCGGAGTCGCAGTCATCAAGGGCACACCTTGAACCATCCCAAATTGTCGCATTACGCGATCCGGAAAGTGCCATTCAACCCTCTCAAAGCATGAGGGGCACCTTCGCCCTCCATATAGCTTGGCCAGCCGAAGGCGTAAATTCCTGTGCTGGCACACCGTTATATGGCCGCCACACAACCCGATCATTCTCTAAATATGACAACCGGTCTCGATAGCCTTGCGGGTTATGGGCAACGTAAGTATACGACAATGGACCCTTCCACCTACATATGAAACAATTGACATAAAAAATAATGAGTAAAAAGCGATATATTACAAAACGGATCATTTACAAAATGAAGTAATTGAAATATACCCGTAACCCACTCGGTTGCAATCCAGCAGTGTTATTTCTGCATGTCTCCTAGGTTGTGTACACAACAACCTCTCCCATGCCCAAAGCTATAAAAAATTATCATTACACAAAACAAAGTTAAGTCCACTAGCATAATGTAATCATATATAATAGACATACCGTACAATGGTTAAGAAGCCACCACACCCTTTCGAATCGTGCCGAGATGCTACACACATCTCCCTATACAAGAAGGCCAACGCTCCACTACCCCAACCGTACGCACCAATATTATTTATATCCCTAAGAAGTGCGAGGTACATCAACTTCACTAGGTTATCGACGAGACGGGCATAATGTATGACCCCAATAATAAGAAAATGTATGCTCGAGTATATGTTCTCAATCATATGCTCTGACGCATTATTGGGAAGCTGTTCAAAATGAGGGAAGTGTCCTAGAACCCATCTCATTGATATCATTCCACCTCTTTTGATGTCTGCAGCTGAGGTGCAACCCCAAATAACTCCTCAACAATCTCAACTCATGCCAAAGCACTCCTACTAGTTTCTCGAACTAGTCACCGCCATTCCGTCTACAGTGAAGACCACACAACATGCCAATATCCTCTAAGGTGATGGTCATCTCCCCTACGGGTAAGTGAAAAGTGTGGGTCTCTGGACGCCATCTTTCAATCAAAGCCTCAATCAAATGCCAATCATATTGTATATGACCTAATAAATACACTCCATAAAATCCGTATTTATAAGCTTCTCTTCTATCCTCCAATCAACTCTAGGTGGAAGTCTTTGGACCACGCCTAGGTCTTAAATTGGGTAACTCTTGTCCCTCCCAAATATATTTAGATCTATGTGTATCCTGAGAAGTCAATACATGAGGATCGATTGGCCCAGGATCAATAAATTGTTGTTGTACATGTTGATTCATCTGAAATAAAAAAATTTAATAGTAATTAAATTTAAATGGGACTTAAAGTTTTGCTACATTTAAATAGAAAAATTGCAACATGTTTGTCAAAGTAATTATAACAAACACTTTATTTTAAACCTAACTTAAGAAAATTCTAACTAGGCAAAAATTAAATTACAATTGTTTAATTCATTGACAATCAAAAATTAAGTACATAAATCATTTTAACAACAAAATATAAAAAATGCACAAATAAAAATTCTTAAAAAAATTTATATAGCTAAAATTAACAACTCAAAACAAATTAAAAAAAAAATATAACTAACCATTTTTAAGTACCAAACTAACACTTTCTCTCACAACTCTTTAAACTTCTTCTCTTCTCCTTAGTTCTTTCTTTCTCTATCTCACTCTCTGCACTCCTTCTTCTTCCTTTCTTCCATGAACAATAAGAGTATTGGTAGTAAGGAATTCAAAATTTGAATCCGGAAATGGCAGCCCCAGATTCAAATTAAAGCAAATTCGGAATTGATAGTGCCGGATTTGAAGATACGCATCTAAGGAGCGATCGCCCCTTAAGTAGAGCGATCGCCCTCTCCTTTTTTCAGAATATATTTTTTTTATTTGCTTTATTTCTTTTTTGGAAAAAAAATAAATAAAAATAAAATCCGGAATTGGTACCGCCGGAGTACACATGAGCGATCGCTCTATTTTAGGGCGCGATCGCCCCCTATTTACGGAATTATTATTTTCGGAAATTCAATTTAGGAAAACAAAAAAAAATAAAAATCAAATCCGGAATTGGTAATTCCGGATTTCATAATCCGGAATTACCAATTCCGGATTTCAAGTCAAAAGTGCTAGTTTGGTACTTAAGTTTTTGAAAATGTTATTTTGATATATAAATTTTTAAAAAGCTATATTTAAAAAAAAAATACTTTTATGACATGACATTATGTAATTCTCACATTGGTCTTAGTTTCAAAGATTTTACATTGAATAAATTGATTTTTCATTTAATAAAAGGTTAATGCTTATAAGATAAATATTTATACCGTAAATTATCCCGATTTAAGCTCAATACACATTGGAATTTTGAAATCAAATTTGAATTTTCAGAAAACGGGAAAGCAATTAGTAAATAAGGAAATGTAACTCTTCAAAACTGGATCGATTAATATTTTTTTTCAAATGCACATTTTTTTAATATTTATTTATAATTCATTTTGAGATAGAAGAAGTAGTACTATAATTATGATCCATATACATATAAATTTATTTTATAAATTGAAATCTTTGGTATATAAATTAGAAATATTTACAATAATATAGTCTAATAAATGAATATTTTTTTTATTTTAAGCAAAATAAAAATTGATCAATTATTTTTAATTTGGGACGAAAGAATATTAATATAATGATTATATACATGCAAGAGTCTTATAAATAGGAATTTAAAAATATAATCAAAGAGTAACGGTCCAAAAATAAATATTATTTTTTTAAATAATTTATTTATAATTCTATTTGAGATGAAAGAAGTAGTACTATAATGATTCATCTATCTATATAATTTATTAAAAGACAAACATTTAGAGCCATCACATTAAGCCATGCCACTATTATGACATGGCACTATGTAATTCTCCCATTGGTCTTAGTTTCAAAGATTTTTCATTTAATAAATTGATTTTTCATTTAATAAAAGGTTAATGTTTATAAGGTAAATATTTATACAGAAATTATCTCGATTTAAGCTCAATCAACATTTGAATTTTGAAATCAAATTTTGAATTTTCAGAAAACCGGAAAGCAATTAGTAAATAAGGAAATGTAACTCTTTAAAACTAGATCGATTAATATTTTATTCAAATGCACATTTTTTGTTTTTAAAATTTTTATTTATAATTCATTTTGAGACAGAAGAAGTAGTACTATATAATTATGATCCATATACATACAAATTAATTTTATAAATTGAAATCTTTGATATATAAATTAGAAATAGTTACAATAATATAGTCTAATAAATGAATATTTTTTTTATTTTAAGCAAAATAAAAATTGATCAATTATTTTTATTTTGGGACGAAATAAATATTAATGTAATGATCTATATACATGCAAGAGTCTTATAAAAAGGAATTTAAAAATATAATCAAAGAGTAACGGTCCAAAAATAAATATTATTTTTTAAAATAATGTATTCATAATTATTTTTGAGATGAAAGAAGTAGTACTATAATGATCCATCTATATAATATATTAAAATATAAACATTTAGAGACCTTACATTAAGCCATGTCACTATTATGACATGTCATTATGTAATTCTCCCATTGGTCTTAGTTTCAAAGATTTTTCATTTAATAAATTGATTTTTTATTTAATAAAAGGTTAATGTTTATAAGGTAAATATTTATACAGTAAATTATCTCGATTTAAGCTCAATCAACATTTGAATTTTGAACTCAAATTTTAAATTTTCAGAAAACGGAAAAGCAATTAGTAAATAAGGAAATGTAACTCTTCAAAACTGGATCAATTAATATTTTATTCAAATGCACATTTTTTTTTTAATTTTTTTATTTATAATTCATTTTGAGACATGAGAAGTATTACTATAATTATGATCCATATACATACAAATTTATTTTATAAATATAAATCTTTGGTATATAAATTAGAAATAGTTACAATAATATAGTCTAATAAATGAATACATTTTTTTATATTAAGCAAAATAAAAATTCATCAATTATTTTTATTTTGGGATAAAAGAAATATTAATGTAATGATCTATATACATGCAAGAGTCTTAATTATAAATAGGAATTTAAAAATATAATCAAAGAGTAACGGTCCAAAAATAAATATTATTTTTTTAAAATAATTTATTTATAATTCTTGTTTTGATGAAAGAAGTAGTACTATAATGATCCTTCTATATATTATATTAAAAGACAAACATTTAGAGCCCTCACATTAAGCCATACACTATTATGACATGACATTATGTAATTCTCACATTGGTCTTAGTTTCAAAGATTTTTCATTTAATAAATTGATTTTTCATTTAATAAAAGGTTAATGCTTATAAGGTAAATATTTATACTGTAAATTATCCCGATTTAAGCTCAATCAACATTTGAATTTTGAAATCAAATTTGAATTTTCAGAAAACGGGAAAGCAATTAGTAAATAAGGAAATGTAACTCTTCAAAACTGGATCGATTAATATTTTATTCAAATGCACATTTTTTGTTTTTAATTTTTTATTTATAATTCATTTTGAGACAGGAGAAGTAGTACTATAATTATGATCCATATACATACAAATTTATTTTATAAATATAAATCTTTGGTATATAAATTAGAAATAGTTACAATAATATAGTCTAATAAATGAATACATTTTTTTATATAAAGCAAAATAAAAATTGATCAAATATTTTTATTTTGGGATGAAAGAAATATTAATGTAATGATCTATATACATGCAAGAGTCTTATAAATAGGAATTTAAAAATATAATCAAAAAGTAACGGTCCAAAAATAAATATTATTTTTTTTAAATAATTTATTTATAATTCTTGTTGAGATGAAAAAAGTAGTACTATAATGATCCTTCTATATCTAATATACAATAGAGGAATGAAAAAACTGCCTCTTAGCTTTACATAAAGAGGGGCTAGGATTCAATCTTAAAAATTTGATCCGACGGCTGTAAATACTTCCCTCCAGCCTGAACCGTCCGTAACCTCCAATCCCTCCTCTCCCCCAATCCCTTCCTCTCTGTTATCACTCTTTCCAATTTCGAGTAAACCACCTTCAATTCTCTCATTCTTTCTCTCAAGATACTAACGAGGAGGAATAGAAGATGAAAGAATGGCCCCTCACTGAAATACATAGCCCTCGCTCTCACTCTCTCTCCACTACTGCGACTTCTCCACTGCTGCGTCTACTTCCGGCGAAATTTGTTGGACCAGGCAAGTGAATGGAGCATCTCGCCGGAGACCAAAACTCAGGTACGGTTGGCCGGTCGGTCACACTCAATTTAAATTAAATTCCCATTTTATTTGATTTTTATTAGTTTTTCATCTCCCACTGGCCATTAGCTAACTAACTACCAACGCCGTATATTAACAATTTCCTAC
This sequence comes from Adenophora triphylla var. japonica, assembly GCA_022495995.1. NCBI lineage: Eukaryota > Viridiplantae > Streptophyta > Magnoliopsida > Asterales > Campanulaceae > Adenophora > Adenophora triphylla. The sequence continues at coordinate 72,641 of JAFEMH010007803.1, forward strand.
GGGAGAAAGACTTATAATCTGACCCAAATCAATTTTAGGGTTAAAGAAATCTCCGCCCATTTAAATTTCGAAACCCCTTTTATAGACAGGGTTGACGTATTGTGTGTTATTAAATCGATTATTGGCTTTGCTTGAAGTTCAGATCTTTCTTTGAAAAACCCTAAACTTTTTTCTACCCTTAATTATCTTGCAAATTTTGATCAGTTGATAATTCTTTGTGACCCGTGATACCGCGGGATTGATTGGGGAAAGGTCTCTTTATTGAAGTTTCTTCTGTGCCCACCAACTGTTTGTTTGTTGGTTTATTTGGGACTCTGGATTTGCATATATTCACGATTTGGGTAATTCTAAGGAGAGCAGTTATGCCTGGAGATGGATCACTGTTTGATTTGTTTTGTAGGGTTTAGAGAACGTTCGGAATGTAATTCATTCTGCTCTTGCCAAGCGATTGACTGTGGGAGAAGTATTGTTGCAAGATATTGAAGGCCTTGAGCAGAGAAGCTTATAAATACTTTCCCTCAGTATTTGACATAGAAGATACAGCTAAAGGTAAACTCACACATTTCTTATTTGTACACTCATATTTAGGGACAATTTTTTTATTTATTTTCTTACTAAAAAGAGATTCATTTAGGGACGGAGGGAGTATGAGTTTTCATGAATAGATCAGTTTTTCCAGTTGATTACTTGAAACTTTTCTGTTTTACCCAAAGGGATTGGGCATTCTCTTCTCGGGAATATTTGGCACAGGCAACGGCTCATCAGTATCTATGTTAGATTTCTTCAAACTTTTCCGTAACATAAACAAATCTCCCACAAAATCTCATAAATCTGAATCCATTTTTCTTTCTTATACAGTGAGAATGCTGGTTTGCTAGCTATGACACGTGTAGGTAGCCGAAGGGTTGTGCAGATATATGCTGGTTTCATGATATTCTTCTCCATACTTGGTACTTCCTCCGTCCCAAAATTAATCTCCAAAACAAATTCAAATTTGCTCTTCATCTATATCACAATTTTGCTCCAGATAAATGTTCATATTTTAACGTACCCCATCACATGCAGGAAAATTTGGAGCCGACTTTGCTTCAATTCCCGCACCCATTATTGCTGCATTATATTGTCTTTTCTTTGCCTATGTGGGTCAGTATTTAGAACAACCTTGCAGCTAGCTATCTCCAAACTACCAATTCCGATTTATTAGTAACCATTTCCTAATTCATTTACAAACAGGTTCAGCAGGACTTGGTTTCCTTCAATGTTGCAATTTAAACAAATTTTAGAACAAAGTTTATTCTTGGGTTCTCGCCATGGGCTTATCTATACCACAATATTTCAACGAGTACACAGCCTATCAGAGGCTATGGCCCTGCCCACACCAGATCTAGATGGGTAAGAAGCTACTTCCTTCGTTCCATAATATATAAATGCCACACTTTACTTTTTAGTCCGCCCCACAATAAATGTCGTGTTTCCAAATAAGGAAATAGCCCTTGGAGCAATTTAACCATGATGCAAGTGAAGTACAAACAAGTAAACAGATTCCTTAGAAACGTTGACAAGATTTTGGGACGGAGGGAGTATAAAATCTTATCTTTCCCACTGTTTTCTCATGCAAGAAGTACTTAATGCTTAAAATTTTTAATTTTCAGTTCAATGATATGGTGAATGTTCCCTTCTCGTCGGAACCCTTTGTTGCTGGGATATTGGCTCTATTTCTTCACGTGACGCTGCACAAGAAAGACACAGCGACTAGGAAGGACAGGGGAATGCATTGGTGGGATAAGTTCAGATCGTTTAAGACTGATACTAGGAGTGAAGAATTCTACTCACTGCCCTTCAATCTCAACAATGTTTAGTGACTCACATAATGTTTAGTGACTCACATTACTTATTTTATTTAGGATCTCATATTACTGCACTAGACTGTGGGGGAGGGGGATGGGTTAAAGACTTAAAGATTTGTTGTTGTTGTTATAGTTGAAAATTTTGATAATTTTTAGTTAAGTAGTTAGTTAAAATTATATTTAAAACGTAATACAGTTAGCATGCGATTTCAGTTTTCCCACGTCTTTCTCTTTCTATACTGTCTCTCTTTCCATACTGACCCGTGCCAATGGCACGGGCTTTTGAGTACTAGTATTATATTAAAAGACAAACATTTAGAGCTCTCACATTAAGTCATGCACTATTATGACATGACATTATGTAATTCTCACATTGGTCTTAGTTTCAAAGATTTTTCATTTAATAAATTGATTTTTCATTTAATAAAAGTTTAATGCTTATAAGGTAAATATTTATACTGTAAATTATCCCGATTTAAACTCAATCAACATTTGAATTTTGAAATCAAATTTTGAATTTTCAGAAAACGGGAAAGCAATTAGTAAATAAGGAAATGTAACTCTTCAAAACTGGATCGATTAATATTTTATTCAAATGCACATTTTTTGTTTTTAAAATTTTTATTTATAATTCATTTTTCCCAATGTGACATTATCGTGGGTAGAGTGAGGGGGATGGTTAACAAATATTTTCTTTGATATTTTGTTATTTCATTTGGTACTTTGGGATTTATGATTAATAATCTAATTAAAACTATCAAGTTTATTTGTTTTCATTCCAGTGTTGCATATGGATGCCATGACTTATTTATTTTCATAATATTTCCTAATCAGAAAATGACCCACAAGAGAAATTGTAACATTTTGCTTGATGGCTAAAGCTTTGATAACTATATTCAAGGGATCAGCTAATATTTTGTTTTGGTAAATGGTTGTCAAGTGGTTGAAACTTGAAATGTTGGTATGATTTTGACACATTTATGAACTATGGGTATACATAATTCAGATTTATAATAATCACAACTTGAGTATTATCTGAAATGCTTCATAAGGTCCTGAGTCGTGCTTCCTTGATGTATCTTGATTGTGCATTCATAAATTTTTATATCTTTTTCATCTCTTAAAAAATCGGTGAGCAAGTGTACACACATTTTTTTTATAATAGCAATAGATATATGTGACCAAAATATGTTTGGCCATCCCAATACATATAGGCTAAATGGAGTTATTCTGAATGTAGTAAAGTAATTTTCTATGTGTACAAGATACTCCCTTCGTCCCAAAATTATCGTGTCAATTTTTTTATTGTTGAATATAAACCTAACATATTATTTTCGTTTATTTAAATAAAATTACAGATTATGGCAACAAGTAATAATAAGCCTAACTATGCCCGTCGAATTTCGACGGATTACTCACTAGTTTTGAATAATGGTGGAATCTTTTAACACAAAAAAAATGCTATACTATTTGATGAGAATTCTTTATTTTCACATGAAAAAAATGTAGCCTTAATGATCGAATTTTTCTTGAATAATAA
>JAFEMH010007804.1:0-75947 GCA_022495995.1 Adenophora triphylla var. japonica
ATATGATATGATGACCTAGAGGCGTAATTCCTGAATAGCATTATATATGTGTTAATTATGAGAATTTGTAGGGGTTTAAAATTAGTAGATAACTTGATCATGTCTCTTGAAGATTTGGTGTACATTGGGTTGATATTTGAAGAATTTCCTCTCCATTTAGTCAAATATAATTGCCAACGGTTTTACCTTGGTTCATCGGGGGAAAAAAATTTCCAAACCCATTAATTTTTCTTTCTCGGTTACGCATACACTCTTTCGTCCCATTGCTGAAATGAATCTAGCTATGAATCCAAATATTCATCTTTTGAGTGGAAATAGCATTACATTTTCGCACTCCGACATTTATGGGGAGGATGCAAGGTATGTGGTGGGCGATAAGAGGAAGCAAATCAAGTCAGATTTCTCTTGCGTGAGTTTGATGAAATGTTTTGAGAAATTAAGAAATTTTCTTGGCATCTTTGATAATTTCCCGATGAGCCTTGATTTTGAGGGTGGAAATAGTGCGGTAACTTTTATGTTCTTGGTAGATGATTTTCTTGCGATGAAGAAATCGACATGAGGATTTAATACTTATGTAAGGTTTTTACGGCTGATGTGACCATAATCGAGTCTTGGGTTTGGAAGATCTACCATTCGCTGATTTACTAATGAATTATTATGATGATTTTCAAATGATGGAATTAAGGGGAGGTGGGAATGAGATGATTTTATTGTTTTTCCTCAATAGTGGCAAAGTTTCGGTTAGTAGAATGAATAAGTAGAAATGTCGGCTTTCTAGAAGTGAGAGGGTTATTCTTGAAGCGGTGATTGTATAACCACATCGTGGTTGCGAGATGTCATGCGGGTTGAAGATCCGGGCATCCCACACTACAATTTGCAAATGGTTTTTAGTCCTTGTAATTAATGAATATGGTCGTTTTCTTTTTGTTTATGAATACTGCAGTGCAGTACCCGACAAAGGTGCTTGATGGTGTTCGGCAAATTGTTTACCGAGTTTTTGTTTCGCGAGTTAAATTTTTGTTGGGGGTTATTATGGGTAGCATAGCTCAGTGAATTTCGTGTTTTGTTTTAATGTTAATTAGATATGTTTTAGTTTGTTCATGTTTGTTTTTTGGTTTTAAGTTATAAAATGTCTTGTTACATATCCATGTGATATAATGGATGTGAATTGATTTTTTCTCTTTTATTGGTGCTAAGTTTCTCTCTTTGTTTCTCAATTTTCCCTAGTTAAAAGTGTATACTATTTAACGGTAAAATTAACCTTCTCACCACGAAGAATAACGAAATGAAGTCACATATGTTACACTTGAGTCACGATACTCGTACTATCTCAATGAAGAAAAAAGTTCTTAGTTAGAATGTATAGGAATGATGTTTATGAACCTTTTAAGAAATAATAAAAGATATAAATGATGATTCTTGAAGTTATTAAAACTTCGGCCATCAAGCGAAAAGCTGGACATTAAATTTCAATGAAAGAAATATGTTTATTACGCACCTAATGTGATGTTGATGCTAACATAGAAATATAGTCTCCCTCTTGTGCTAAAGAGTTCATTCTTGGCAAGTATAAAGTAGATAAAATTGGAGGAAGGTTGGAGATAATTGATAAAGAAAAAAAGAAAAAAAAGAAGCCTTACTAAGGGATTTCTCGATAATGTTATTTAGTAATAAAAGAATAAGTGCTAAAATACTTATAATTTCTTATTAAGAAGAAGGTAATTGAAATAAAAAGTGAAGAAGAGAGTAAGACTAATGCAATTCATTAAATATTTCCCTAAAGACAACATTTTTCGTCCATCCCTTATACTCGTATCAGATTCGAGACTACGTATTCTCGAAGCCATTTGGTATCTTAACTCTTAAATATCGTAGCGTCACAAATCCCCGTAGCTAAAAACGAGGTTGTGGTAGGTATAAACCAACATTCTCCAAAGTTTGTCCTTGGCTTTTGTTGATAGTCGTGCGTAACAAACTAGAAGGCAGGAAATTGTCTCCTTTTTAGAAGGAAAGGAAGTTTTCCTTCGGCTAGTTAATTTAATTAATTAGGAATCGTGACTTTATCACCTATGTTTGAGGCGGAGATGATAGTCCCTTCAATGACTCTTTTACCAAGTTGAGTAACAATAAGTCTCGTCCAGTTGCATAATCCTTGACTTAGGTTGATATTTCTGACCGCGACATGATTGGTACTCCGATTTTCGGTTGTAGAATGTGATTTGAGTATACCGGTAAATTTCAAAGCTGTTCGGGAAATTCCCTTGGGTATAACATATCGTGATTTTACTGCATTCTCTTTGATTTATCAATAGCAGTAACCATAGATGAGATATTCTTTCATTTTCGGCATCCGCTAAATTCATGATGAATGAATTTATTTAAACAACTTTAATCATTCCATGGAGTTAAAATTGCTCGATTTGTCAAATAAGTTATATCAAAATTTTTTTGGTACAAAATGCGGATATGTTGAGTGGAATATATCGTCAATTGGATTATCCCCATGATCTAAGCAAATGTCACTTGGTATTTGAACCAGCTCAGGCTTCCTCGGCATCTCGCCGGTGTTTTGCCATTTCTTGCCCATCTCCGATTTGGAGAATCCATTTTGAAAAATCATACACACTTTCATGTTACTTCCTTCGGCTTGCGTAACTACTTGTTATGCTTAGCATATTCTTTGTCAAGACACACAAATAACTGATATCTCCTAAACAAGAACTATTTCAAGAAGCACAAACAATATCTCCTCGTATCCCTCTGTGCATATCTTCTGGGAAGAATTTTGCCTAAAGTCACCACCCAATAAAACTATTTTTCCACCAAAAGGCTTATTGATGTCAAAACACCTGAGAGTATTCGGTAAGATGTCTTTAAGAGTTTTATCCAATTACAACCTCGAAATGCAAATTTGGAATCCATTAGAGCTTCATCCCAAATTATTAAAGATGTTTTTTGAATATCAATTATGCAAGTCAAGTGTCCGTTTTATTGGGCAAGTAGAATTTTCATCAAGAGACAATGGGATATCGAAATCAGCCATGAGCGGTTCTACCTCCTGGTGAACAATAAAGATGCTTTATAATTGTTTATATTGTTAGAAGAGAGAAATGACCATATAAGTACCCAAGCATCTAGAGGAAGAAAAGCATTGTTTTATATAGAAGTGATTCTTTTAAAAACGCAAAAAGTTATATATTACACGAGGAAGCAATCGCAAAGTGACGGAAATCTTAGATTGTGATCTCGAGCTTGTTCATGTAGCCTTATACAAATATGGTCTTCCCGGTTCCTCCGTAGACCGTAAAGGAAAAACAACCTCGACTCATTACGCTCAAATGCGTTAACTGAATTTTTGGTAAACATTTAAATGTTACTGGAATTTAAAGATTCTTTCAATATCTCATGCTCCTCCTGAAGACTTCGATGTCATAATTATGTTCCTCACATAAGGAGTCTATTTTTCGCCTGGTCTAACAATCCTTTATTTGGCAATGGCATTCCCTGTATGTCTTCAAGAGATCTTCCATTCTTGACCAATGTCTTTTGCAAAGTTCGGGCAATGCCATGCATGTCAAATTCCTTGGTATTTCCTCTTTCACCTAAAACCAATAAAGGCAAAATTGTGAATATTCTTCTTCTTTTCTCATTCTTAAGATATCGTCGCTTATTTTGTGCCAATTGCGTTCCCAAAAAATTTTAGCGTAAGCCTCACAAAATAAATTTCAGAAGTGTTAGAAACAAATCCCTAACAACCGTGTGTCCAGCTTGCCCAATTACTTGCCTCATCTATAGCTTCGTGCCACTCACCATCATCTTCCAAAAGACCATTGCAGTAGCATAACATGTCATCTTCATGGCTCGATAGATGACACCCATTAATCCTTTTCGATGTCTTCAAAGCTTTCACATGACCCTTTACAATATTCAAAGCAGCAATTTTAAGTAATACCTTTCAACCACGAAGCTTGGATGTGCATATGTACAAGGCATCCAATACTCCTGCCGTACTTCCTTTTTCTCCACATCAAAGTAACTTTATCTTCCAAACATATTTTGATGGAAATTCGGGGTATGTTAAGGACCCTCACATCAGCATCATTTTTATTACTTTCCATCCATTACGTAGAACATGGTATTCCTTGCTTTATCTTTTGTTTACAACTACGGGCAACGAATCATCATCATGTTAAAAATTAACATTTGCTCATCCTTCAAATGATAACATAATCTTTCCAATACACTTCTGTTTCCTATAATGAATAGAAAATTCAAATATCCTCCAAATGGCTTCACATGCTGAAATGTATCGGCAATCAAGGAAGGTTTTTATCTGGTCATTTTTATCCAAAATTGTATTTGAATTCTGTTCAAAGCTATCGAGAGGAACTTGTAATTACAACAAGACTTCGATCGGTCCCTTAGTAATGTACTTAAACAGATATTTGATTGCCTTTGACTTGTTACATGCCTCAACATTGATATGACTTTGATATTTTACCAATAAATATACATCTGTACGCTTGAGAAACATACCTATTGTCCAGTTTGACCCCGTTCTTTTCAACTGTAATATTTGTTTCTCGTCTTCTATACACACAGTAACTATTCTCGTCAACTGTGGTCTGCTTCTGAAATGACATGGGGAATTTCTTTGAACATACGCCTGTAGATGATAGAAGTTCATTTTCATAAGTAACAAACCGTATTGAGTTAATGCGAAACTCTAAAATATTTTACTATCAATCATGCGGGGTGAACTTGATTTGCACAACCACATGGTCCATGCATCATGAATTTTCCCACAAAGATCATAGCCAATTGGATCAATCAATGGATCGTATTTCGCTGTATAAGTGTGTCCACTTGCTCATTTGTGTTAATTTTGGCAAAATTATTCACCCAAAAAATAATATGTGCATGCGGCAAACCCCTCTTCTGGAATTCAATTGTGTACAATATTGTTCATTATAATAAGTTACATAGTAAGGATATAATTTAAATTAATAAAGATTGAAATATATAAATAGTTAAATACCTGCTTCAATCTTCCCAAATATTTCATTGTTAACAATGTCATGGATCATTTCGTCCTAGTTTAAGCTTGAAAATTACGGACTCTATATCCGGTCTATTCTCAGCCTTTTGACCACCTTGGGCACTAAGAAATTCGGTAATTTCTTTCCAGTTGGGATTCGCAGTGAAAGTAATAAAGTAATAAGGATTTCCATAAACTCTGCATATTGCCATTGCATCTTGATAATTTTGCACCATATACCTTGGACTTCCTCTAAAAGATGAAGGCAAAATAGTCCTCATTCCGACATTTCGGGAATCTGAATCTCCATTTTGTATTGCATCATAGACATTTCTGTAGAGGTCTGTGCGCAGACTGCCCTGATTTTTCCTCAAAAAACTTAATCTTTGTTGCTCAATTTGAGTGTAGGCATCGACAACGTATTGTTGTTTAAGTCTTCCGAAAGCTTGTAAGGTTTGGCCTTGATTATTTCTCTGCTGAAGCACATAAGAATAGTATTCCCTAGTTGTCACATATTTCCGCTTCGTCTTTCTTTGACCATTGTTACGAACGTAAGGAATTTCAAGATGGAAGCCATCTTCTCCATATGGGAAAAGGAGAGGATATTGCAAAGCCATAAATAATGGATGCAGATCACTGATTCTCTTCAAAACCCCATCAGTTTCTTGAATAATTAGATCTCTTTCTCCATTTGTGCATGCCATGTCTTCGACTATAAGCATTGCAATTTTCGATGCTGTTGGCATGGAATATTGTCTATGTGAACTCTTTCTATTCTTAATCAACTTTATGGTCAAATTCCCAATCTCATTTTCCTTGTACCAATCACGGGCTGATCTGAATACTTTAACCAATTCATTATGAGAATTCAACATTTCAATTAATTATTGTACTATCTACGGGATAAATTCTCATTAAATTGACCTATGTTAAGAGCGTTTAATCGATTTTGCACTTCATTGTCTATATCATAGGCATATAACTGTAAAAAACTGGCCGCCTGACCTTGCTGAGGCAAAAGTGATTCAAGACGGTGGTAATTTTGTCCACTTATTTTATAAGTATATACAGACCCATTATCATTCACTGAATTGTCCACCTTTGCCCCCATCGATGTCATCGAAAACATGGAGTTATATGCTCTGATATTCTCTAGAAATTTTGTAGAAGAAATTCCCATATTCCCACATAACAGTGACTTTAATGGCTCAGGTGGTTGCCGTCTAGGAGGCAATTGTATTTTTCCATCTTTGCAGTACAAACCATAAATTGGATAGGTTTTTTGGGAATATTTTTTGACACGTTCCTGTCCTCAAAAGATAGCATCACAGTACTTACAAATGTACTTAGGGGGACCGTAATAAGAAACTTCTGCTGAAAACTTATCTGCGGCAATAAATACTAAGTATTAGGGATATGATATAAAAGTCTCAGTTCCATTAAAAAGAAATTCCCAGTTATTACCTCTTGCACGTGTTTTAGGAGTTCTAGCAATATTGGACTTTTCATTCATTGACCGATTAGCAGAGGTTCGAAAGCTTCTCTGAAGTGCACGTTCATTTTTCCTTTCATTTCTTCTTTGTTGTGCATACATCCATTTCATTCCAGCTAATTTTAAAACAATCAGAAATGTACAACACAAATCAAGCAACAGAATTTGACAACAAAATTAGTTGTATGAAATACCTCCTGGCATGTAAATTGTTGATGAACTTAGTTCTCCAAGGCTGATATTTTGTTCTACCTGAATATCTAATTTCCTTTTCTTGGCCATGTTAGATGACTGAGCTGATTCAACAGTCGAATATGTGTAATATATAACGCAATATAAGTTTTTAGTAATCATTTATTTTTGTATTGGTTATGCAGGTTGGTAAAAGGAATATAAGAAATGAAAATATGCAGATATGTCTGTAAGCAATGGAGATTCATTTGACTGAAATCATTGTGTAGTCAGAGAAAGGCCTATTTCACTACCTATAACAGGGAGCACATCTTGATGAATTGGTATATGTATCTTTCTCTTCTTTATAACCATTATCTCCTCCCTCATTGCACGATTTACCTTTGCCGTTTCCTTTGAAACTATGTTTAATGTAAAGTAGATTTTATAAATTATGAGTGGATCTTGTTCAGAATAGTTCAGAATAGCACAACATAATAATATTAATCTAATTTATCATCTAACCTGCTAAGATAACATCATCATGATTGTGTTTGCGAATGATTCTCCTTCCCATGTTGGCAGTATAGTCACATGTTCCCGCAAGAAGCAACCACTATTATCCTTTCCGAATATATATAATTTGACTTATTCAATTGGAGGTTTCTACTTAACACGAAATGAAGACAAAACTTAAGAATAAGAAGGATTTGTACCTGTTCAATATAAAATAACCATTTGTGCCACTTCGTTGAGGGAGGAGGAAGTGGTCCGCTGCTTGGATACCGTGGTGAAGAAATGTCGTTGAATCAGTCTCCTACTCCTTTGACACGTTCCCTGAAAAGTAGGGTTAACATAACAATAGTTCAACCTGCAAGATGATCAAGATGCAGTAGGAGAACTCAAGTTGTTAGTACCAAGATGCTACGTACAAGTTGAAAACAAGTTGATTGAAAACGTAGGGCCCAACATCTATCATCTGCAGCAGATCCTTCCCACCCTGGTAAAACATAGATGAATTCCATATTTGGTGAGCAAACACCTAGCATATTTGTGGCAATTTCATGTTTTCTTGATCGATATCTAGTCTTATCAACCTCCGGTACTCTCATTCCAATATAAGTTCCATCAAGGGATCTTAGACAGTTCTATGATTGGTTATAGAGAAATCAAAAGATCTAATTAGCAATCTTCTAGTACAAAATGATAAACATGGTAATTCTTGGAAATAAATATATTTTAATACCATAAACCATCATCTTGGTTTCCACAAACAGTAATAAGAAGGAACAAAGAATCATAACAGAGAAGAAAATAAAAGCCAACGGAAAATATTTATTTTTTCTTCAGCATCATAGAATCGATCGAACCTGCTAAATTTAAGAATTTCTTCTGGTTTCATATATCATCAGCTACTGCAAATGCATCTCAACATTTTCTGAATTGTCAATGGCTTCCCAGTTTCCAGAACCACTTGATCTATCCATCCTAATCTACGAAAATTTGTTCCTATCAACTGGCCAGTTCTAATGCATAACAAATTTATGGTCAATCTAGAGATGTGTAAACGTATCCTTGTTCCTCCTTCGTTTTTCTTAGATGATGGGGTTGGGGTGAGAGTACAAGCTGATTTATTTGTGGAATCTAAATAAATTTACTAATAAATCTGGTTAGGAGCCAAACCCAAGATGGATTTAGCTCTCCAAAAATAAGCGTATGCCACTTAAAGCAACGAGCACACGGTATTCTTTAGTAAAAGGCGAAAGAATAGTTCGCTTTGTGCTCACTGCGTGGCTGCGTGACTTATCTCATCGATTCACTCTGGTTACTATACTGGTCTCTTGGTGATTAGCTTACTAAATTGTCGATGTGGGTGTTAGAGTGTGAGTCATTCAGAAAATATTCATGCCCTTTACCTTCTACCTCCAAATCTTTGATCTTCTGTTATTTAACTACGGACTACTCTCATTTAGACCCATTAAATTATAAGCTGTTACTTTAATGCTAATCCCGACAGAATAAACTTTCACTTGAGAAACTTCGTCCTAGAACCATGATTTCATCTGTGCTTTAATTAAGACCATAAAATCGCATGAATGATGAATGTTCACGAGATATTGAACTCGGATTGAGTTTGTAATCTCGCAATTTACTGGAAGAATTAACAACTACCATTGCTGCTATCGGCTTTAGACCCACTTTTTTTTTTTTATCTTTAGTTGTTATTGTTGCTGCTGCTTCTACTAATAAAAATGAACCATGATTTAAGCAAATACACTCAGGAGCTGAGCATTTGCAGTAATACATCCTCATACGAAGGAACTTAACAATGATGAGCCGATCATGTTTATAAACTTAATGGTAAATTGGGAAAGGAAATAAAACACTCGGCTCAAGAAGAAATGAGTAAAAATCGGTGATTACAAATATAAAATGAAAAAGAAAGGAATAAACATCACTTATTCACAAATATAAAATGAAAAAGAAAGAAGTAAACATCAGTGATCCACATCCATAAAATGAAGAAGTAAGAAGTAAACAAATATTGAAGAAAAAGTAAGTATTGGCTTCGCCCAGGTTTGAACCGGAGACCTTCAGTGTGTTAGACTGACGTGAATAACTTTTGAAATAATCACCAAACGAAGCACAGAAAAATAACAGCTATAATGCCTTCTCTTTATCCAGCTATAACTTGATTCATACTTCAGGAATTTGCAGCGAGTTGAAGGAAACAGAGATAATCTGAAGGGTTTTCTTTTTTATTTCAATCAAAGATCAGCCTGATCTAAAGAATCAAAGTGAGATTATCTTCCGAGAGACGGATGACATAAATATTTCACCCGTCTAAATAGCAAGTATCCAAAAACTGGGAGTACACGCGTGGAGAACATGGTATGACTTTAGGCCTCGTTTGGCACATGAGAATGAGTGTATGGGAATGGGTATTTGATTCCAAGGTATATGAAATCCGGGAATTGTGAGAATTAAATATTCTCATTCCCATGTTTGGTATATGCTAATGTCAAAATTAAGAAATGGATATTAAATTACCATTTCAATGTTTGTTTCACATATCTATCTATCCGGTATTGGTTTTTTTTTTCTTTCTACTAGGTTTAAGCCCGTGCTTAGCCCGGGGTATATGTTTCCAAGGACTGTTATGGCAATAAGATTTTAGAATGGGTTAATTAGGTATTTTGAATAATTTAAGGTTCATTTTGTTTGATAGACTTAAAGGTAGGATATTTTTAATTCTTCATATATTAGGTGGGAGTTATTTGAAAGTAAATTTCTTATTAGTTGTTTATCTTCCCGGTTGACGGCAAGTAACGGCGAAAACCGGCGCTTACATCGAGGTATCCATTGACGGTCTATTTGTGCGAATTTATTTCTTCTTCTCAATGTAATGATGATTATTCTTGCTCGATGAGTGATGGAGGTTACTATTGTTTTTTATTTTTATTTTTTTATACAACGTTGTGGATAAATCTGAATTCGCATTCAATATCCAAGGAGGAAAACGGCCGGTGAAGAAGAATCGATGGAAGTGACCAGGTATTATTACTTGCTCCCTCCTATCTAATTCATTGCATTGTGGCTTTTATTATGGACGTGATATGATATGATGACCTAGGCTGTAATTTACAAATAGCATTATAGATGTGTTAATTATGAGAATTTGTAGGGGTTTAAAATTAGTAGATAACAGTCATGTCTCTTGAAGATTTGTTGTCTGTTGGGTTGATATTTGAAGAATTTCCTCTCCATTAAGTCAATATAAGTGCCAACGGTTTTACCTTGGTTCATCAGGGGGGGAAAAATTTCAAACCCATTAATTTTCTTTCTCAGTTATTGCATACACTCTTTCATCCCATTGTTGAAATGAATCTAGCTATGAATCCAAATATTCATCTTTTGAGTGGAAATAGCATTACATTTCGCACTCCTGACATTTATGGGGAGGATGCAAGGTATGTGGTGGCTGATAGGAGGGCTGATCAAGTCAGATTTCTCTTGCGTAGGTTTCCCAATGAAATGTTTGAGAAATTAGAAATTTCTACTGTCCCTGATAATTTCCCAATGAGCCTTGATTTTGAGGGTGGAAATAGTCTGTTAACTTTCATGTTCTTGGCCGATGATTTTCTTGTTGATGAAGAAATCAACATGAAGTTTAATACTTATGTAAGGTTTTTACGGCCTGATGTGACCATAATCAGTCTTGGGTTTGGAAGATCTACCATTCATGATTTACTAATGAATTATTATGATGATTTTCAAATGATGGAATTAAGGGGAGGTGGGAATGAGATGATTTTATTGTTTTTCTTCAATAGTGGCAAAGTTTCAGTTAGTGGAATGAATGATAGAAATGTCAGCTTTCTAGAAGTCAAGGGGTTGTTATCGGGCGTTGATTGTACCAACTTCTGTCGTGGTTGCAGATGTCATGCAGGTTGAAGATCCAGGCATCCCACACCACAATTTACCAAATGGTTTTTAGTCCTTGGAATTAATGAATATGGTCATTTTCTTTTTTTTTTATGAATACTCTGGTCTGGTACCAACAAAGGTGCTTGATGGTGTTCAGCAAATTGTTTACCAGTTTTGTTTCGCAGTTAAATTTTTGTTGGGGTTCAATATGGGTAGCATGGCTCCGTGAATTTCGTGTTTTGTTTTAATGTTAATTAGATATGTTTTAGTTTGTTCATGTTTGTTTTTTGGTTTTTAAGTTATAAAATGTCTTGTTACTTATCCATGTGATATAATGGATGTGAATTGATTTTCTCTTTATTGGTGCTAAGTTTCTACTGTTTTCTCAATTTTTCCTAGTTAAAAGTGTATACTATTTAACAGTAAAATTAACCTTCTCACCAAAGAATAACGACAAAGTGACATATGTTACACTTGAGTCTGATACTCGTACTATCTCAATGAAGAAAAAGTTCTTAGTTAGAATGTATAGGAATGATGTTTATGAACTTTTTAAAAATAATAAAGATATTAATGATGATCTTAAGAAGTTATTAAAACTTCAGCATCAAACTGAAAACTGGACATTAAATTTCAATGAAAGAAATATGTTTATTACTGCACCTAATGTGATGTTGATGCTAACAAAATATAGTCTCCCTACTGCTAAAGAGTTCATTCTTGGCAAGTATAAAGTAGATAAAATTGGAGGAAGGTTGGAGATAATTGATAAAGAAAAAGAAAAAAAAGGCCTTTCTAGGGATTTTCTGATAATGTTAGCTGGTAATAAAAGAATAAGTGCTAAAATACTTATAATTTCTTATTAAGAAGAAGGTAATTGAAATAAAAAGTGAAGAAGAGTAAGACTAATGCAATTCATTAAATATTTCCCTAAAGACAACATTTTTCGTCCATCCCTTATACTCATCATCAGATTCGAGACTGAGTATTCTCAAGCCATTTGGTGTCTTCACTCTTGATATCGCCACGTACAAATGTCCATGACTAAAAACAGGTTGTGGTAGGTATAAACCAACATTCTCCAAAGTTTGTCCTTGGCTTTTGTTGATAGTCATTGCGTAACAAACCCGAACAGGAAATTGTCTCCTTTTTAGAAGGAAAGGAAGTTTTCCTTCCGTTGTCGTTAATTTAATTCTAGGAATCATGACTTTATCACCTATATTTGAGCCGGAGATGATAGTCCCTTCAATGACTCTTTTACCAAGTTGGGTAACAATAAGTCTTGTCCCGTTGCATAATCCTTGACTTGGGTTGATATTTCTCAGCAACATGATTGGTACTCCGATTTTCGCTTGTAGAATGTGATTTGGTATACCAAGAAACTTCAAATTGTTCGTAAATTCCACCGGGTATAACATATCGTGATTTTCTCGCATTCTCACCTGATTTATCAACCGTATCATAGATGAGATATTCTTTCATTTCAGCATCCACTAAATTCATGATGAATGAATTTATTTCGGCAACAACATCATTCCTTGGAGTTAAAATTGCTCGATTTGTCAAATAAGTTATATCAAATTTTTTTTGACACAAAATCTGGATATGTTGACTGAATATATCACAATTGGATTATCCCCATGATCTAAGCAAATGTCACTTGGTATTTGAACCCACTCGGCTTCCTCAAGATCTCTTCGGTGTTTTGCCATTTCTTGCCCATCTCCAATTTGGAGAATCCATTTTGAAAATCTTCTACACTCATATTACTTCCTTCAGCTTGCGTAACTACTTGTTGTAACCGCATATTCTTTGTCAAAACACACAAATCACAATGTCTCCACAAATAAGAACTATTTAAAGAAGCACAAACAATATCTCCTCGTGTCCCTCCAGGTATTACCGGAAGAATTTGCCTAAAGTCACCACCCAATAAAACTATTTTTCCACCAAAAGGCTTATTGATGTCAAACACTGGAGTATTCGGTAAGATGTCTTTAAGAGTTTTATCAACAGCCTCAAATGCAAATTTGGAATCCATTGGAGCTTCATCCCAAATTATTAAAGATGTTTTTTGAATATCAATTCTGCAAGCTGCGTGCCCTGTTTTATTGGGCAAGTAGAATTTTCATCAAGAGACAATGGGATTCGAAATCTGCTGTGAGCAGTTCTACCTCCGGGTAACAATAAAGATGCTATACCTGTTTATATTGTTAGAAGAGAGAAATGACCATATAAGTACCAAGCACCTAGAGGAAAAAAACATTGTTTTATATAGAAGTGATTCTTTTAAAAACGCAAAAAAGTTATATATTACCTGAGGAAGCAACTGCAAGGACAATCTTAGATTGTGATCTGAGCTTGTTCATATTAGCCTTATACAAATAGGTCTTCCCAGTTCCTCCGTAACCGTAAAGGAAAAACAACCTGGACTCATTACGCTCAACTGCGTTAACAATTTTTTGGTAAACATTTAACTGTTCTGAATTTAAAGATTCTTTCAATATCTCATGCTCCTCCTGAAGACTTCTGATGTCATAATTATGTTCCTCCATAGGGAGTCTATTTTTCAGTTGGTCTAACAATCCTTTATTTGGCAATGGCATTCCCTGTATGTCTTCAAGAGATCTTCCATTCTTGACCAATGTCTTTTGCAATTCTGCTAATGTCAAATTCCTTATTTCCTCTTCACCTAAAACCAATAAAGGCAGCCGTAATATTCTTCTTCTCATTCTTAAGATATCGTCGCTTATTTGTGCCAATTGCATTCCCAAAAAAATTTAGCGTCAGAAGCCTCACAAAATAACA
Organism: Adenophora triphylla var. japonica; assembly: GCA_022495995.1. Classification (NCBI taxonomy): domain Eukaryota; kingdom Viridiplantae; phylum Streptophyta; class Magnoliopsida; order Asterales; family Campanulaceae; genus Adenophora; species Adenophora triphylla. The sequence goes on from JAFEMH010007804.1 coordinate 13,938, forward strand.
GAAGTGTTAGAAACAAATCCCTCAACTGTGTTCCAGTTGCCCAATTACTTGCCTCATCTATAGCTTCGTGCCACTCACCATCATCTTCCAAAAGACCATGTGCATAACATGCCATCTTCATGGTTGGATAGATGACACCATTAACTTTTCTGATGTCTTCAAAGCTTTCACAACCCTTTACAATATTCAAAAGCAATCTTAAGTAATACCTTTCACCTGAGTTTGGATGTGCATATGTAAGGCATCCAATACTCCTGCCAGACTTCCTTTTTCTCCACATCAAAGTAACTTTATTCCAAACATATTTTGATGGAAATTCAGGGTATGTTAAGGACCTCGCATCAGCATCATTTTTATTACTTTCCATCCATTCTGTGAACATGGTATTCCTTGCTTTATCTTTGTTTACAACTCTGGGCAACGAATCATCATCTTTAAAAATTAACATTTGCTCATCCTTCAAATGATAACATAATCTTTCCACAGCTGGTTTCCTATAATGAATAGAAAATTCAAATATCCTCCAAATGGCTTCACATGCTGAAATGTATCGGCTGATCTGAATACTTTAACCAATTCATTATGAGAATTCAACATTTCAATTAATTGTTGTACTATCTCTGGGGATGAATTCTCATTAAATTGACCTCTGTTAAGAGCGTTTAATCGATTTTGCACTTCATTGTCTATATCATAGGCATATAACTGTAAAAAACTGGCCGTCTGACCTTGCTGAGGCAAAAGTGATTCAAGACGGTGGTAATTTTGTCTACTTATTTTATAAGTATATACAGACCCATTATCATTCACTGAATTGTCCACCTTTGCCCCCATCGATGTCATCGAAAACATGGAGTTATATGCTCTGATATTCTCTAGAAATTTTGTAGAAGAAATTCCCATATTCCCACATAACAGTGACTTTAATGGCTCAGGTGGTTGCCGTCTAGGAGGCAATTGTATTTTTCCATCTTTGCAGCACAAACCATAAATTGGATAGGTTTTTTGGGAATATTTTTTGACACGTTCCTGTTCCCAAAAGATAGCATCACAGTACTTACAAATGTACTTAGGGGGACCGTAATAAGAAACTTCTGCTGAAAACTTATCTGCGGCAATAAATACTAAGTATTAGGGATATGATATAAAAGTCTCAGTTCCATTAAAAAGAAATTCCCAGTTATTACCTCTTGCACGTGTTTTAGGAGTTCTAGCAATATTGGACTTTTCATTCATTGACCGATTAGCAGAGGTTCGAAAGCTTCTCTGAAGTGCACGTTCATTTTTCCTTTCATTTCTTCTTTGTTGTGCATACATCCATTTCATTCCAGCTAATTTTAAAACAATCAGAAATGTACAACACAAATCAAGCAACAGAATTTGACAACAAAATTAGTTGTATGAAATACCTCCTGGCATGTAAATTGTTGATGAACTTGGTTCTCCAAGGCTGATATTTTGTTCTACCTGAATATCTAATTTCCTTTTCTTGGCCATGTTAGATGACTGAGCTGATTCAACAGTTGAATCTGTGTAATATATAACGCAATATAAGTTTTTAGTAATCATTTATCTTTGTATTGGTTATGCAGGTTGGTAAAAGGAATATAAGAAATGAAAATATGCAGATATGTCTGTAAGCAATGGAGATTCATTTGACTGAAATCACTGCAGACCTGCCTCTACAACGATAAGTGAGATTGTTAGGCTAAATTACCTTGATAATCTCAACGAGCTGGTCAACTCCACTCTCACCAGGAAATAGGGGCTGTCAAAAGATAGTATATTCATTATCAGGCTTCCTATAAGCAGAAGTGTAGTGACCTTACATATGAAATCCTCAAACCATATACCTGTCCAAGAAGTAGCTCAGCAAGAACACAGCCAGATGACCAGATGTCAATAGCCGAAGTGTACTCTGTTGCTCCAAATATATGTTCGGGTGCTCTATAGTACCTAGAGCATATGTACGATATATTGGGCTCCCCTTTTACCTACCAAATGTCCGCAGATAAAATCATTCAAACAATAAAAAAAGCACAAACATTTACAAAAATGAGCAAGAGTGAGAGCATCTAACCAAAACTTTAGCACTTCCAAAGTCGCATAGTTTAAGTTGGTGAGTATGCGGATTCACCTACAGAAAAACCCAAAGCTTTGGTATGCAAAAATCACAAGAGAGAGAGAGAGAGAGAGAAGAAGAAGAAATGAGTACAAGTCTCAATTGCAAGGAGATGTTAGCTTGGAGTAGGAGGAACTATTAACAGCATCCTACCAAATTTACAAGGGATATCTCGAAGCACTGAGTATCAGAATCCAAGTAATAGGTGGCCATACAACCAAAGAGTCTGGTATGATACTTTGGGTGGCAACACTAGAAAGAAAAGGTGGCACAGTTGGAATAAAAGCAACTGATTCTCAGGAAAACCTGGAATAATGATGCCCTCTTCAGTGACTAAGTCCAGGTAAAGCAGCTTATCGACATATAAGCAATACACAGTAACAAATATGATTATCTGAAAACTCTAACATTACATGTTCTCAGCACACCATATAAGCAACACATATTGATCGTTAAAAGCTGTGACATGCATGCTATATTTAACGAGTACAACTTCTTAGATACTTCACCATTTCAGGAAGTACAGTCGAAAATGTACCATGTATAACCAAAATTGGAAAGCAGACGGACTGTTATTTGAGCATACTAGAACATTTTGAGGTTTGATGTCTCGGTGGCACACTCCAATATTGCGATGAATGTATGACAATGACCTAAAAATCTGGAAACAATAAATCATGTTAGAACAATTATAGCAATGAGTTTTCCCTTTCTTAACAATGAAAACAATAATTTCATAAAAATATAAATCTTCCAGAAAGATAAAAAAAAAAAAAGCAAACACAAGAAAAACTAATAAGAGAAGTGGATTTCATGATCCTATTTGCTGTATTGAGTGAAGTTGGAAACAATTCATCCCCCCTTTATCAATTACGACACTACTAAAAATCATATTTATTGAGACGGGAAAGGGTCTCATTAAGTTGCCTAAAATAGGATCTAGTACCGTCCCTGTTTGAATTAGGATAAAACAGGGACAAATAGGGGTCTCAATAAGTGGGTGTCACAAATATTTTAGAGACGGCAATTACTGTCCCTGACATAAATATTACATGTTAAAACAAGGACCATTAGAAAATGCTGTCCCAAATTAGGGACTACTAGAGAATTTCTGTCTCAAAAGAGAGAGCATTATAGAATTGCTGTCTCAAATTTTTATAAACAGAGACTATTGTTAATTTCTGTCCCAAGCAAAGTGTCTCTAAAAAACATATTTCTTGTAGTGTACCTAGCTAATTCATCCTTTTAAAATAGGTCTTCTATCTTCTTTGAGAGTTTTTTGCTTTATCTTTTGTGGAAAAAATCTGTTCTCACATACTGAAAAACTGAAACAATGACTTATTCAACATATATGTCGTCAAGGAAACAGATACGCCAAAGCCACTCCAGGCACAAATCTTGTTCAACTGTTGCATGAGGGTTGCAGGCCAAACTACATATGTTTGGTACAAGAACTAAACCCACAGTTGATTGAAAGGAATTATCAACAAACAAGGACCGACCTTTCAACAAAGAAAGGGGGAGGAACACCATCACCATAGCAGCTCTACTTAGTGAAAGGTCCTGTTTACTTTAATCAGATTGAAAGGTTAGACAGTTAAGCTTTGACAGCTTAGGTGAGATCTTAGCTGTCAGATATTAACTGGTTTTAAAAGCAAGTGTTAAATGTGCAGCGGAATAATAAGTGTTGAAATAATGTAAAGACAAGTGAATAGTGTATGTGTGTGTAGATGTGTGTGTGTGTTGTGTGATAATACCAAATGAACACAAGGAATTTTAAGGTGGTTCAGAGTTCACTCCTCCTACGTCCACCCTCACTGTCAATCTTGACAAGTGAGATCAATCCACTTAAATCTAGTTCCCGTTAAGATTTACAAAGGATTGGATAGGCAAGTTCCTTGAACTTCCTCTTCCTAATAAGTACGGTCTATTAGGGATTATGCTCTATACTAAGCAGGTTACAATGCCCACTTAAAGTAAGTCTTAAGTGGTTCTTACAAATCAGTTTATACACCTGAGGTCAGTTACAAGTGTCTTAATGTTGTTTTGATTGTTGGTTGCAGGTTGAGAAGGGTTGGAGGTAAGGTTGTAGAAGTTGTGTGTAAAGGGGTTATGTTCTTCAGTCTTGGAAGAATCCTTTTATAGGCTTGAATATAGCCGTTGGAGGGGACAAGGAGACAAGGTAGTAAATGTGTGTTGGAGATGCATTTAGAGCCTTTGTTGACTGGAGAATAACAGCTGGAATCTGCAACCATTTGATGTGATCTTCATGGATATGAGCTGGCAACATCTGAGGGGAGAGATTGGGCAATGCACATCTTGATCCTCACAGGAATACTTCATTGCTGCTGATGTTGAAGATCATAGCTGTCAGAGGGTTGAGACCTCTGCTGTTGAGAACCTTAGCTGTCAGGCTAAGTCTTTAGAGTTTGCAGGTTTAGGAGACAAGGATTTGTGTTTGATGGTTATGTAATGATCCTTTGTATATAAATACATTTGATTTATATGATTTGTCTTTGGTTTGATCATTGTATCATTGCTGTCCAGTTTGATATAAAGATGTGCAAGGGCTCAGCTGTCAAAGTCATATGTTATCTTGGCTGTCAGATAACATATGATATATTTCTTTGTCAAAACCTTTTATAACTATGTGGCTTACATAGTTAGGTTCTAACACTTAGAATTATGATGATCTCTAATGCAACACGTACTATGTGAGGCAATTGCCAAATCAAGCACATATATAACTCAAGCTACAGATGATTATGTCACAATTACTGAAAAAGTAATTATGAACGTCAATAGACATTACACATAATCTATGCATACAAACAAAACATATTAACGTAAAAAAGAAGCATATCAAACTTCAATAACATACCTGATATGTGTAGAGCTTCACATATATCAAGGGCATCCTCTGATTTAACTTGTTATAGTGCTTGATTACACGATGAACAGTTTCAGGGACATACTCTAGCACTAGATTGAGATAAAGCTCATCCTTCTCAGTTGTGGAAATGAAACAATGCTTTAAGGACACAACATTAGGGTGGTCAAGGAGACCCATGGTTTGCAACTCCCTGTTCTTGTACCTCTTGTCCTGAAGAACTTTCTTTATTGCCACAGTTTCACCCGACTCTAGACATTTTGCCTGGAAAAATGAAGAAAAACAGCCTAAAACACCACGTTCGTATCTTCAATGTGAAATATCCAATTGGGGGAAATCAATGCGCAACTCTCCCAGAAATTTACAGTCTGGAACAAAAAAATATTCCTTACCTGAAACACGACTCCAAACGATCCATGACCAACAACACGCTCGGCCATGTAACTTATAGTCTGAAAGTATCATTAAGATAAGATGCATTAGAGCAAATCGGGTAAAATAAGAAAATTTTGTATTCCCTCCTTTCTCCCTACATGAATGTCCATTTCTTAGAGAAATTGCTAAACTCTCACCCGTTAAGTAACATGTTCTAATTCACACTTACAATCATGGTGTCATAAGGTGAGGTCATTAAGTGTGCATGTATTTATGCTATTAAAAGTACTAAGAAACCAAGTTTCTCAAATGCCCTTAGGTTAAAAATGGACATTCACTTGGGACGGAGGGGGTAGAAAAAGATGAATACATTCCCTTGCCACCTTATAAACTTTAGTTTTGAAAGCATATAAAGGAATACGATATTTTTATAAAGGTGAAAATTCATATAGACAATTTTTTAAAGGAAATGAACATTCATTTATGGACAAATTTCTAGACACTCATCTAGGGTCAGAGGGAGAAAATAGAAGGAACGGGTCAAAGTCAAACATCAACCTCGACGACCCCTTTCTTTTCTGAATTTCAGACTTCCCCAATGCCAAAACCTAACCGAGCGAGAGAGTATGAGAAAGAGGGAGAGAGAGAGAGAATTTGGTATTTTGGTAAGTAATGTATAACCTTTCACACTTTAATGGTGTGATTTGTTACATAACTGATAAACCACATCAATGAATTATATATGTAAGCAGAGACATGAATAAAAACGTATATCTATCCACGAAAAAAGGATACTTCTTCCATACACCTTATCACAATAGAACTATAAGCAGTAGCACCCCTCTCCTAACCTCCATATAAATGTAGATAAGATACAAAATCTAAGTACTCAATAAACAGGCAGAAAATATGACTGCAAGTCATATGCTGCTATTAAAATACCAGTTGCTATTAAAATATCATATATGAACTGAAATAAAAATGCAACCAAAGGAAATGAGGGAACACAACGAGAAACTGGTGTTTTAGTGACGGAATCAACAGCGCTATTTAGCGACGGAAATTAAGCTTTAGCGACGGAATGATTTTGGCGTCAAATTTACCGACGGAATTTAATTCCGTCGCTAAATTCCGTCGCTAAAACGAATATTCCTCGAATATTCGTTTTATTACCGCCACTATTTTGGCGCATAATTTACAGACGAAATATTCCGTTGCTAGCTCTTTATCAGCGACGGAATTATTCCGCCGGTGAAAAGTTAATTTTTTTTTTAATTTTTTTTATTTATCAGCGACGGAATTATTTCGTCGGTGAAAATTAATTTTTTTTTTTTAATAATTCACCGACGGAATATTTCCGCCGCTGATAAATTAAAAAAAATTAATTATTCAGCAGCGGAAATATTTCGTCGGTGTAAATAAAATATTTTTTATTTTTTTTTAAATAATACACCGACGGAATATTTCCGCTGCTGAATAATTAATTTTTTTTAATTTATCAGCGGCGGAAATATTCCGTCGATGAAAATTAAATATATATATTTTTTTAAAAATAATACACCGACGGAATATTCCGTCGGAGATTATAAAATTTAATTTTTAATTATTTTTAGAACTAATTTAAAATAACTAACTGAAAACATTAAAAAATTTAACTGAAACGTTAGAAAATTGACTGGAATTTCAAAAAACGAACTGAAATTTTGAAAAACTAACTGAAAACGTTAAAAAACTAACTGGAAAGGTTAAAAAACCGAATGAAATTCTAAAATACTAACTGGAAACGTTAAAAAAATGACTGAAATTTCAAAAAACTAACTGAAAACATTGTACCCTATACCATATACTATATACCATATACCATATACTATATATATACCCTATACCCTATACCATATACTATATACCCTATACCATATACCCTATACTATACACTTTACTATATACCTTACACCCTAAACCCTAAACCCTAAACCCTAAACCCTAACCCCTAACACCTAAACCCTAAACCCTATCTCATAAACCCCTAACCCCTGAACCCTAACCCCTGAACCCTAAACCCTAACCCCTAACCCCTAAACCTTAACCCCTAAATCCTAACCCCTAACCCCTAACCCCTAAACCCTAAACCTAAACCCTAAACCCTAAACCCTAACCCCTAAACCCTAAACCCTAATCCCTAAACCCTAAACCCTAACCCCTGAACCCTAAACCCCTGAACCCTAAACCCCTAACCCCTGAACCCTAAACCCTGAACCCTAAACCCTAACCCCTAAACCCTAACCCCTGAACCCTAAAACCTAAACCCTAAACCCTAACCCCTAAACCCTAAACCCTAACCCCTAAACACTAACCCCTAAACCCTAAACCCTAACCCCTAACCCCTAAACCCTAAACCCTAACCCCTAACCCCTAAGCCCTAAACCCTAACCAATAAACCCTAAACCCTAAACCCTAAACCCTAACCCCTAACCCCTAAATCCTAAACCCTAACCCCTAAACCCTAAACCCTAAACCCTAACCTCTAAACCCTAAACCCTAACCCCTAAACCCTAAACCCTAAGGGTATAGGGTATAGGGTATAGTGTATAGGGTATAGGGTATAGGGTATAGTGTATAGTGTATAGTGTATAGGGTATATGTTATAGTGTATAGGGTATAGGGTATAGGGTATAGTGTATAGGGTATAGTGTATAGGGTATAGGGTATAGTGTATAGTGTATAGGGTATAGGGTATAGTATATAGTGTATAGGGTATAGGGTATAGGGTATAGTGTATAGGGTATAGGGTATAGGGTATAAGGATACGGAGTATGGTATAGTGTATAGGGTATAGTGTATAGGGTATAAGGTATAGGGTATAGTGTATAGGGTATAGTGTATAGGGTATAGGGTATAGTGTATAGTGTATAGAGTATAGTGTATAGGGTATAGTGTATAGTGTATAGGGTATAGGGTATAGTGTATAGGTATGTGGTATGTAGAGTATAGGGTATATGTGTATGTGGTATAGGGTATAAGGTATAGTGTATAGTGTATAGGGTATAGGGTATAGGGTATAGGGTATAGGGTATAGGGTATAGGGTATAGGGTATAGTGTATAGGGTATAGGGTATAGTGTATAGTGTATAGTGTATAGGGTATAGTGTATAGTTTATTTTAATTAATTTTTATTCCAGCGACGGAAATTTCCGCCGCTTAAAATAAAATTTAAATTAAATTTTTATTTCACCGGCGGAATATTCCGTCGCTGAAATGAAAATTTAATTAAATTAAATTGATTTAACGGCAGAAATTTCAGTTGCTGATGTCAGAAAATCACCGACGGAATTAATTCCGTCGGTAAAATCAAAATATACCGGCGAAATTTGAACTGTCGGACCACAACGGCGGGACGATAGCGGCGGACCACCGACGGAATTTTTCCGTCAGTGTTTAATTTTAGCGACGGAAATTTGGCTTTAGCGACGGAAATTTCCGCGCTAAAACCTATTTTTCTGGTAGTGGAAGAAAGTCAATGATACCTTTGTTCTCAGTATTGTTCTTGCTACCATCTTCAGGATGTCTATATGTTAGGCTCGTCACCAATCACTACTGGAGTCTTAAATATGTTGTTCTTGCTACCATCTTCAGGATGTCTATGTCAGGCTCGTCACCAATCTCTACAATATCCAGTTGATTTTAATTTAAGAGCTATACTTCAAATACTGAGAAAATTACAAAAAAGTTCGACTCACTTTAGATATGGAAGGGTCATGTTCTTTATTAGAGAGGGATTTTTTGATACGAACAGCTTCCACTCATCGGTATCGATCTTCCCATCACCCTTTGTATCTGCCTTGCTAAATGTCTGTGTAGAACAACATAAAGAGCATAACTTTAGTACCATGAAAAAGATTAAAGGGTTCAAGGTAGAGTAGTAGTTACCTTATCCACAATCATTTCGACAAAATCATCTGAGAGTAACAAATTTGATTCATTTAAGAGTGCCACCACCATCTCTTTTAACTGCAATTACACATAATTCTACTCAAACCCAAACAAGATTATAATACCTTGTATATAACAAAAGTGGACATGTTAATAAGTATTCAATTACACATAATTCTACTCAAACCCAAACAAGATTATAATACCTTGTGAATGAGCCCATCATCAATAATGGAGCTGCTTAATTTTTTGAATAGCTCATATAAGGCCTCCACTTCACTCACTGTGACTGCAAAGAGAAAATTTGCAATATATGAGGCAATCAATATGTGATTTGTGGCAATATTATAATACCGAGAAGGAAAAATATAAACTTGACACAATTTCAGCAATTTACCCCTTTATCTCAAAAATGACAAGAACAAGCAGGTATTGGACTAAAACAAAGAGAGTTTCAAATGCCAAATATACTAGGGAGGGCTTCAAGGACAGTGAAATTAGGGATTCCATAAATCAAAATGCATTTATCCGAAACCCTAATCGGAATTGGTTATACCTAAAACCATAGTACATACGCAGCTAATTACAGATGCAATTAGTTCACTGCAGAGTAGGCATATACAATAAAACGAGTCAACGTAGGGTTAAAGGACCGGGGAGAGAGGGATGGAGAATGATAGAACCTCAGATCTAGTGTTGATGTGGCTAACATCGGCGGCGACGCCGGGAGTTCCGGCAATATCGTAGAGAGCGAGACTAGATACGGGAGCTGATTCCGATAAAAACGAGTCAACACGACAACCTTCATTGTTGTTCTACCGATTGTTTGTCTAGAGAGAGAGAGAGAGAGAGAGAGTTAAGAGAGAGAAACTGAGGGAGATTGTGAAATGAACGATGGGTTTCACAATAGGGGAGAGAGAGAGAGAAAAGGGATTAGGTTTAAGAGTGAGCATACGGCGACTCTGATTTAGTGAATTTATACATCAAATTACCGACGGACAATTCCGTCGGTAATATTTAATTTTCCGTCGGTATTATCGACGAACGCGGTCCGTCAGTAAATTTTCGTCGGTAATAACAGTGTTTCTAGTAGTGAGTAAAACCCCCAACTATTCAGACTCTTCTGGCTATTGCTCATTCTCGCTCTTGGCCATTACAACAACTAGATGTTAGAAATGCTTTCTTAAATGGTCATCTTCTAGAAGAAGGATATATGGCACAACCTCCGGGATTTCGTCACCCAGATTTTCCCGACCACGCGTGTCGCTTGCATAGAGCAATTTACGGTTTAAAACAGTCCCCTAGGGCGTGGTTCCAACGACTACATGATAATCTCATATCCATCGGTTTCTTCAATAGCAAACCGGACAACTCTCTTTTTATCCGTCATTCGGGTACGTATACTACTACTATTTCGGTCTACGTAGATGATTTCATAATTACTGGGTCATCTTCGACTGAAGTATCTCAAGTCATAGATCAGATTTGTGCTACTTTCGACAGTCGGAAACTAGGTCCGCTGGGTTATTTTCTTGGCATTGAAACTCTCCGCTCCTCCGACACACTCTCTCTCTTAGTCAAGCCAAGTATGCTTCAGATCTTCTTCGAAAGTTTAACATGGAAGGTTGTAAACCTGTATCCACACCTCTTATTGTTGGGTCACATATCTCATCTTTTGATGGCGACCCACTACAAGATGTTACTACATATCGTAGTATGGTGGGAGGTCTACAATATCTCACTTTGACTAGGCCTGATATTGCTTTCGCGGTTAATCAAGTCTGTCAACACATGCACTCTCCACACACTTCACATTTTGAAGCCGTGAAAAGAATATTGAGGTATGTCAAAGGCACTATCACTTTTTGCCTTCGGTTCACCCATTCTAGTGATCTCTCTCTCACGGCATACTCCGACTCAGATTGGGCAGGTTCTTCGGATGACCGCCGCTCTACTACAGGTGCTTGTATATTTCTTGGTCCCAACCCCGTTGCATGGACTGCCAAGAAACAGACAACAGTTGCACGATCGAGTAGTGAAGCAGAGTACCGTGCCTTAGCCACTACTGCTGCAAAACTTCGTTGGTTCGCTTATTTTTTTTGAGAACTTGGGCTATTTCTTTTTCCACCACGACTCTTCTGTGACAATGTATCAGCTCTACAGTTGACCAGCTTGCTGACGTCTTCACTAAAGTTCTTGCTAAACCACGTCTTCATCTTCTTTCTTCCAAGTTGCAGCTCCACCATGTGCCGCTTAGCTTGCGGGGGGTGTAAACCCATAAATCTCTCATCTTCAGCATATCACTCTAGGAGTGATTGTAGCACCGAATCTCCATTAGTTTAGGAATCAATATCAGTATATATGTAGTGTATATCCCTTCCATATTTGTGTAAATCAATTAGGTATCAATCAATTGTATAGTAAATATAGGACTCTTTGTATAAGGTTGTATATATATATGAAAAGTCATAAAAGAGATACTCGCGTTGAGTCTTCTCCCCAAACTATTTGTCTTAGAGTCTGTCCCAAGCCTTGATTTAGGATTGAGAGATCAACGATGTTGTATCTTGCACTACTAGAATCAGGCCAATTACTGACGGAAATTTACCGATGGACGCCGTCCGTCAGTATTACCGACGGAAAAATAAGGGTTACCGACGGAATATTCCGTCGGTAATGGAAGATATAAATAGTAACCAGCGGCCTCACCGTCCTCACTTAAACCTAAATCTAATCGCTTACCCCTTCTTTCTCTCTCTCTCTCTCTCCCCTCCTATGAAACCCTTCTCCACGCCGCCGCAATCACTCTTCACCACTGCTTCTCTGGTGATTCATCATCGCCGTCTCTGTTTTTAGGTCGGAAGAACAGAACCAATTGCAGCTGCTGGATCGAGAAGAGATCGATGATGAGGATGACTTGTTTCAACCGATTGATAAGCGTATGTATACAGCAATCTCTCTCTCTCTCTCTCTCTCTCTCTCTCTCTCTCTCTCTCTCTCTCTCTCTCTCCTGTAAGCTTGTTTGATTTCAAAATCATGTCCGTCATCACACTTCGTCTCCGATCAAAATTGAATGATGAAATTTCTGCTTAATTTTATGTTCGTGTTTGTTTTGCCTTTTTGAATTCCATTTCCTTAGACGCTTTGTATTGTGACTTAGGTCTGGAAATTCAACTTGCCTGATTCTCTATCTCTACTGTTTGTGAATATTGTGTAGACCTCTCGGCTAGCGACATCTGTTAGTGCATGTAACTTATTCTGGAAAATAAAAGCTTTCTTAAGAGTGGAGTGGTTAGCGTTGGTCTGAGAGCCTAATCCCAGATGCTGATGGTCTCGCTCGTATAGAAGAAACCTGTTGCTTGAAGGATTCACTTAGAATCTGAAGACATTGATGCAAAATCATGCTGGTACCTAACAAATAATGCAGCGAGCTGTAGATAGGCCGAGTAGACTCAAGCTTAACTTGGCTCGACTCGAGCAAGATTGACTCAATTTGACTGGATACTCCTTCGTTACCCACGCCGAGCCTGTAAATTGCCATTTTTTTCGAGCAAAGCAAAGCCAAGCCAAGCTTAGTAGAGCTCAACTCGTGATCGTGAGCTCGCAGGTAAGCTCAGGCTTGGGTCAGATAGCTCTAGAATTGACTCGCCTAGCTTCAAGTGCAATCTCTATCATTTTAGATGGTGGATGAATCAATGGAGGTTTAACAAACTGTTCACTTGGAGTAGAACATTTGTTGCTCCCTATGTGAACGTGTGAGTCTAGTGTTGAGTTTTAAGTCTTAAGTTTACTAATATTTAGCTGGAAGAAATTGTTTCTTCCTCTAGAATCTAGATTGAGCATTTCAATTTCACCAATGTCTATATCTGATCCCCCTTTGCTTTAAAAGGGAGAAAAATGAGCCTACTCATTCTTGTGTGTTTCATTTGCTTCTCTTTTGAGAGGTGCACTCTGTTTGCTTTCTGCTAATATTTTTTTTTTCTCTTCAAAACTTTTTATTTTCCTTTCCAGATTTGATGTAAAGATTGCTGCAGCAGTAGCTGAGGAAACAAAGTTATCATTTGTAACAGCTGAAAATAAGTTTGAAGCATTGGTTCAGGGGCGGAGCCAGGGGGGGCATGGGGGGGCACTCGCCCCCCAGCGGCGGAAATGCAGTGGAAAAAATTTTTTTTTGCCCCCCCCCATATTTTTTTTATATATGTATATATATAATTAACTTCAAAATTAACACCAGTGAGTGGTGCGGTTCAGCGGTAGAAGGGGTGAAGTTAAAGCCTTTGGTGTTTCCTTTCAAATCCATGTTTGAGTCCTGCTACCTACATTTTCAATTAATTTTATTTGTCCTCCATCTTTGCTATTCTCTCTTTCTCTCCATCCATTTCTTTTTCTTAACAGTTTTGTTTTTCTCTTTCTCCTAATTTCCTCGCATTTTTTCAATCTTAATTAATTAGTTAGGCTTTTCCCATTTCTTAATTCTTTACATTTTTAACTAAAATACATTTTATTTCATGGATCCGACCCATTTTTTACTTGGCCGACCCGAAAAAAAAAATTCGGGGGCGCTGCCCCCGAACCCCCGTGAAATCTTGCCCCCCCCCCCGGGCAATTCCTGGCTCCGCCCCTGCATTGGTTAGTTCTGGTTTCTTCAGTAAATTAGTTTTTTTTTTATTTTTGAGCTGGATATAGAAAACTACATATTCTGTCTGTTTATTTTCCAATTGTATATCTCCGCCATCAAAATAATCAATCTTTATTGTGTAACAATTTGTATTTTCAGGCTGCACATGATGCTTTTGTTGAAACTAGTGGAGCCCTAAATACAGTTGCAACTTCACTTATGAAGATAGCTAACGATATACGCTTGTTAGGAAGGTATGTATGTTCTGGCCCACAATTACATTCTTCACTATGATTCCATTACAGTGGTTTGATATCCATTTTTACTGTCCAGTGGTCCTCGTTGTGGTCTTGGTGAACTTATTCTTCCCGAGAATGAACCTGGTAGCAGCATTATGCCTGTAAAATCTTTATTCCCTACATATATTTCAATACAAATATGATATATTCTCTACTCTTAAGCTTATTATTTTCACTTTTTGTTTGTTTTAGGGGAAGGTGAACCCTACTCAGTGTGAGGCTCTGACTAAAAGAATATTTTCCGTAAACATTTTATTCACATCCCTTTGCTTATATACAAACCACAGTCCAACCAAGGAAGGTAACTATGTCTAATAGGAAACCTATCTACTGATTGACTATTTACTGGAAGCAATCTAGCCTATAAACATGGAAATTGATTGACTATAAATGGGAAAAGATAAATACAAACTCTAACCAATATTTACTAGAATATTATCATAAATGAATAATATTCTATCACTCCCCCACAGTCGAAGCGGGAGGTAAACGAACACCGAGACTGTCACGAAAGTCTTCAAAAAGTATTAATGGTAGACCCTTCGTAAAAATGTCGGCGATTTGATGACGAGAAGGAACATGAAGAACCCGAACGTCACCCCGAGCAACCTTTTCTCGAACAAAAAGAATATCCATTTCAATGTGTTTGGTACGTTGATGTTGTACCGGATTGCCCGCCAAATAAATTGCACTCACGTTGTCACAATAAACCAATGTAGCTTGATTTATAGGACAATGGAGCTCCAACAAAAAGTTACGGAGCCAACACGACTCCGAAACGACATTAGCAACACCGCGATATTCGGCCTCGGCACTTGAGCGGGAGATAATTGCCTGTCGTTTCGCTGACCAAGAGATAAGATTATCACCCAAGAATACACAATACCCGGATGTCGATCTACGAGTATCCGGACAACCACCCCAATCTGCATCCGTATAGGAAAGAAGAGAAGTCGTAGAAGATGGATGTAGATAAAGTCCATGTCGCAATGTGCCTTGGATGTACCGGATGATCCGCTTCAGGGCATGCATATGCTCATCCCTTGGCGCATGCATGAACAGACAGACTTGTTGAACCGCGTACGTGATGTCGGGTCGGGTGAATGTCAAGTATTGCAAAGCTCCAGCTAAGCTACGGTAGTGAGAGGGGTCGGCATAAAGAGGGCTGGCCGAAGCACTAAGCTTTGGTTTTGTGTCTACCAGTGTGAGGGCCGGTTTACACGAGGACATCCCTGCACGATCGACAATCTCAACTGCATACTTGTGTTGGGAAAGGAATAAGCTGTCCTTATTCCGAGAAACCCCGATGCCCAGAAAATAATGTAGATCCCCCAAATACTTCATCGCAAATTCTGAAGCTAGACGAGAAATAATTGATTGACGGAGGGCCTCAGAAGAAGCTGTCAAAATTATATCGTCTACATACACAAGTAGGTAAGCCATCTCTGAACCACAGCGAAAAACAAATAAGGAGTTGTCGGATTTACTTTGCAAAAATCCAAGAGTGGTAACAAAATCGGCAAATCGGCGAT
The DNA here is from genome assembly GCA_022495995.1 of Adenophora triphylla var. japonica. NCBI lineage: Eukaryota > Viridiplantae > Streptophyta > Magnoliopsida > Asterales > Campanulaceae > Adenophora > Adenophora triphylla. Next base: position 29,704 of record JAFEMH010007804.1, read on the forward strand.
ACCAAGCCCGAGGTGCCTGTTTAAGGCCATAAAGTGACTTCTTTAGAAGGCAAACATGATCCGGAAACTCCTTGCTACGGAACCCCAAAGGCTGATACATATAAACTGTCTCACTAAGCTCTCCATGGGCCAATGTTGTGAAATAGCAAGACTAAGTACTGTCCGAATCGTAGCCGGTTTAACCACTGGGCTAAACGTTTCCCCACAATCTATACCCACTCGCTGAGTCTTCCCATCACAAACAAGGCGGGCTTTATGCCGCTCAAATGAACCGTCAGACCTGTCCTTATGAGTAAATATCCACATGGAACGAATCACATTAGTATCACGTGGACGGGGTACCAACACCCACGTCTTATTATCAATAAGAGCAACAAACTCGTCATTCATGGCCTTTTTCCAATTAATATCATTAAGTGCCGAAACGGGATCTCTAGGGATGGGAGATTTAGTAATGGAAGTATGTAAGTTAAAAGGAATTTTGGGTTTAAAAATCCCCCTTTGGCTGCGGGTTACTGGGCCAGGAGGAGGAGGAATGTCGGTTTGTGTGGGTTGTGAAAGGAGCGGACTGGACTGACTTGGAGTGTTCTGTTGGGGCGAAACAGATGGAGAGGGTGCATTGTCCAAGGGAGAGAGATGGGCCAATGGAGATGGGGGTGCAGCAGGCTGAGCCGAAAGAGGAGTGGGTTCAGCTGATTGGGAAACCCAATGGGCAACAGTGTATGGACTAATGGTGTCATCTAGGAAATTATAAGTCGAAGGTGCGAATGTTTGCAAGTGTGCAAACGGAAACCGAGTTTCGTCGAAAAGAACATGACGACTAATAAAAAATCGCTTGGATGACACATCATAGCATTTATATCCTCTATGATTTTCGGGGTAACCTAAGAATACACACGGAGTAGAGCGGGCTTGAAGTTTGTTAATTGTGGTAGCCGGAAAGAGAGGATAACACAAACAACCGAAAACCCTAAGATGGGTGTATGTAGGATCTCGAGTGTAGAGGATTTTGAGAGGAGAATTATAATTCAAGGATTTATGTGGGATTATATTTAGCAAATATGTGGCCATTTTAAGTGCATGATGCCAAAAGTTGGGAGGAAGGGAAGCATGCGTTAATAGAGTGCGCACAATATTATTAATGGTCCTGATTTTGCGCTCGGCCGTCCCGTTTTGAGGAGAAGTGTGGGGACACGAGAGTCGAAAGGATAAACCATTAGTTTTGCAAAAATCCCAAAATTGAGTGTTGTCAAACTCTCTTCCATTATCAGATTGAATGCTTTTAATTTCTCGTTCGAATTGAGTGCGAACAAAATTGCGAAAAACAAGAAATGTTGAATAAACATCCGACTTTTTAGCCAACGGGTAAACCCATAGAAATTTAGTAAAATCATCCAAAAAAAGAACATAATACCGGTGACCGGCGGAAATTAAAACTGGAGAAGTCCAAATATCACTATGAATTATATCAAATGGCAATAAAGTACTAGAACAAGAAGCGGAAAAAGGAAGTTTAATGTGCTTGCCCAAAGAACAAGCATGACAAATTGTCGATTTATTTGACCTATTACACTCAATAAAATTATTTTTCCTAAGACTATCCACAATCGGCGCGCCAGGATGACCCAACCGTTCGTGCCATAACTCAGGAGATAAAGCCACAAATGAAGAAGGTGGATTTGGTAAACTGCAGAAAGAGTTGGTGATAGGATAGAGATCGCCCCGACTCTCACATCTCATTAAACGTCTCCCCGTCCGGAAATCCTTCACAGAAAACCCAAACGAGTCAAATTCAACGGACACGGAATTATCAGTAGTAAACTTTCGTACAGAAACTAAGTTTTTGATAAGTTTAGGTGCGTGAAGGACATTTTTGAGAGTGAGGGGTGGATGAGGGAAAGATAATTTTGTGTGCCCGTACCCATTAATTGGAATTGTATTGCCATTACCAACAGTTATGCCAAGATTAATGCTCGAATTGAAATAAGGCGCGAGTGTACCTGACGATGAAGTCATGTGATTCGTTGCACCCGTATCCATAAACCAGTTTGGATTCGGTGGAGTGAGGCCCATCAGGTGGTGGCGCAAAGAAGATCAACATCAGTTGGTGTGTAAGGACCCGAGGCGGCATATGCTTGTGGTGGCCTAGGACCAAGGACGCTGGTGGACTGACGAGGCTGACCAAAGGAAGGCTTCAGCCATGGAGGCTGAGCAGCAGGGTACGGACACGGTGGGACTGCCCACGGCCATGACCAACCTGTCCCCCAATTCGGCGGCCACTGCTGAGAATCACCACCACCGGTAGACGAGGACCCACGGCCTGAACCAGAAACTGAGCTGCGATTTCCACCCTTACCATTCTTGCTACTGCTGGAACCAGACTTGTTTCCCTTACCATTATTCTTGGGCTGATTTCTCTGTCCCGAAGCAACCCCTGCAAGCGGCGGAGCTGGTGTGTATGGTAGCGGAGTACCCAATTCAGCACGGGCAACCATGGCGGACGCCGTAGCACACTTCTTCTGAAGACCTGCTTCCTCCAATGTGAGCATAGATCTTGCGAAATGAAACTTAGGCAGCGGACTGGTTTGGCGGATCATGGTTCCAACACCATTATATGCCTCTGTGAGTCCGGACACCATTTGAAGAACAATACGGTCATTTGAGACAGGGGCGCCGACGTTCTTTAATTGGTCCGCCAAGAGCTTTAGGCGTTGACAATATGCAGAAGCGGAAGGGAAAGACTCCATGAGTGTGTGGGAGAATTCTTGTTCAATAGTAACTGCCCGAGAATTCTTGTTGTCGAAGAATATGTCCCTCAACCGATCCCAAGTTTGCATGGCGGTGCTACCCGATTCCATGATAGTGTTGAGAAGGTCAATAGAGATTGTGGTGTAGATCCACCCAAGAACGGCGGCATCAAGAGTTAACCACATCTCCTCCTCATCGTCATTGGCCGGCGTTTCCTTCTCCTTTTCCTTTGCTGGCGGAATGATATGGTGGAGAACCCTCACGGCTTGACAATGAACCCTAAATAGTTCCGCCCATGTCGCATATTGCCCATCTTCTAACTCCAACGTGATGGACACATGGTTCTTAATGTTAGAGATGGCAAGAGCGGGGTGATACATGTTCTTTGAAGAAGACATGGTGGGCGGAAGAACTGGTGGGAGAAAAAAAAAAAAGAAAGAAAATGGCGGAAGTTCTCAGAGACCAGGCGCAGCGGAAGAAGAAAAACCTAGGTCGTCTGATACCATAAAAGAATATTTTCCGTAAACATTTTATTCACGAGTTGGTTTTGGGAGAAACTAGTTTCTCCCAAATATTATAAAAAGTCATGTTTTATTTTAAAAACCGGTTCAATGACCGGTTCAAAAAGCCGAGTTAGTTTATTTTAAAATTCATGTACCGGTTTTTTTAAGTTAAAAACAAGACTTTTTATAATATTTGGGGGAAACTAGTTTCCCCCAAAATTTTCTGTTTATTCACATCCCTTTGCTTATATACAAACCACAGTCCAACCAAGGAAGGTAACTATGTCTAATAGGAAACCTATCTACTGATTGACTATTTACTGGAAGCAATCTAGCCTATAAACATGGAAACTGATTGACTATAAATGGGAAAAGATAAATACAAACTCTAACCAATATTTACTAGAATATTATCATAAATGAATAATATTCTATCACTGACAATGGTCTGTGCTCAGGTAAATTTCCATATTTGATTCTGTTTTAAACGGTGAACCATAAAACAACTATCCATGAGATGCTTGGGATCTGTTATTTACGGGTTTTTTTTTTCCTTAGCTTTGTAGAATCACCATCAATATAGTTTATATAATGGCTAAACCCGTTAACACTTTAAATCTTGCAGACGACGGGAAACCATGTTGCCATCACAGTGGGTGGTTTCTAATGGCCATTTCGAGCTGAATGTTTTCAAACCAATGATTGCTAGTAATCTCCTACATGTAAGTTTCCACTGGGTAATCTATGTCATGGAATAGCATAGAATTTCAGAGGTTGATTTCCAACAATTCCCAAATACCAGGGAGGTGAACATGAGAATAGTTCATTTGTACCTATTTTGTTTTTTCCTCTCAGAGCCTAGTAAATACTCCTTCCGTTCCATAAGGATAGTCCCACTTTTTTAGGGATTGAACTGATTTAACTTTGACTAAAAATTTAGGAAGCTAATTGTCCAAATGAAAATCTAAAATATTTTATTGGTAGTGCTTTTAATAGTTAATGGTGTATCAATAACAAGTTCTAGAATTTCTTTTGGACAGTTATCTTTCCTAAATCTTTAATCAAAGTTCAATCAAATCAACCACTAAAAAAGTGGGACTATCTTTATGGGACAGAGGATGTATCAAGTCTTGTATACGGTGGCGAAGCCACATTTAAGATATATGGGTCATTTGACCCCTTCAATTTTGGAGTGTGTCAATTTTAGTACCTTCAAGTTCTTAAATATTTTTTTACTGCAAAAAATCATGGATTTATATATTTTAACCCCCTTGCTTCTGGAGAAAATTTGCACTAAATTATTATTTTGACACCCTTGTATACTAAATTTGGATACCTAATTATCCCAAAAGCAATTTTGACCCCCTTTCCAAAGATATCTACTTCGCCGCTGCTTGTATAGTTTTTGACAATTTTGTGGGCAGTCATTGAGATTGCTAGGGGATGCATCAGCGTCTTTTGAAAAGAATTGCGTGAGAGGAATCCAAGCGAACAGGGAAAGGATTGCGAAACTATTACATGAGGTAAGATGGTGAAAAACTAAAGAAAGTAATTTCTGACTTAGTGCTTTAGGCGTCAAACTCAATCTTATTTCTCATTTTCTTTTTTAATTTGCTTGGCCTGCAGTCACTTATGCTCGTCACGTCTTTGAACCCTGTAAGTTTCTATCTAAATATTTAATTTTAAGTTTCTATCTAAATATTTAATTTAAAATCTCTTTGTAGTTCTTTTTTCTGGATTTTTAACTTTATTCCTTCATTTTTTTCCCACAGAAAATTGGTTACGACAATGCAGCAGCAGTTGCCAAGACAGCTCACAAGGAGGGTAGTACCCTGAAGGTGATGCTTCTCTCTCCTAGCAAATACTTTGGCATAATTAAATGTCATATTTTACTTTTCAAAGAAAGCTTATTCTTAAACATTTTTACTAGCACATACTCTTTACATAAATACCCTGAATGATTATACCATATAGTTGCAAGTGCAAATTTAGAACAATGATATTTTACATGTGAATCCATTATGCTTACATGGATTTTCATCTCACTCTGTAGGAGATCATATACCAATGTATTCGAAGGAATTCAACCAGCAAACTTGCTGAGGAATAAGTTGTCCCAAATCCCTGTCATCAGATGGAAATGCCCCCCAAGAGTAAGTCATTACTCATTACTCTTGTTTAATTATGATAGAGAAAACCGAAGTTATATGATAAACAGAAATGACTGAACGGAATTTAAGAAAACAAGACGGGAATTGAACCCTCTAATAGTTGCTCACAGCAATACTATTTCATAAAATCAATATCAAAAGTCTGCCCATTCCAAAAACCATTACAATGTTTAAATACTACTTTAAAGATCATTCTAGAACCTTACCAAAACCTAAGACTAACTAATAAAGAAATTACCAAAAATACCCTAATTTAAATAAGCAAAATATCAGTAAAATAAATCAAAGAAACATCGCCCAAAAATAGATCAACGCAGAATTAGGCAACTTGGATTTTCGCACGTGAGGCGGGCGCCTGGTGAAGCTGCATGCGGCCGCCTGGTTGGCCGAGGTTGCTGCTGCGTTTTACCATAGTTGAGGCGGGCGCCTGGCCATGGTTGAGGCGGGCGCCTGGCCAGGGTTGAGGCGGGCACCGGACTTCCAGAGCCCATGTCTTGGCCATTTGTTCTTCATCCCTTGCAACTGTATCATCCTCCCCTCCTTAGAGAAAATTCGACCTCGAATTTTGAGTGTCGTACCGGGAAAGACTGTTCGAAATTTATCTCTGAATCGACGACGAACTGTATACTTCATTCCTTTCATCCCAACATCCATCCATTCACACCATTGGAACGATACAAAAAACTCACTAAGCAACTTCTAGATGATGTATCGAACCGAAGAACGTGGGATATACCTGTCAAACGGATCTTCATACCGAGGAAAAAATATGGTTTCACAAATAACATGTGGACCAAACATCTGCACTTTTGCTACAGGAACTCCCCCGTCAATGAGGCGCTCGCCTGGCTTCCCATGAAGCGCTTGCCTCGACTCGAAAGCTCGGCCGTGAATTCCTCCACGTGAGTTGTCACAACATGACAAATCTCGCACTCACACTTATCAAACACCGGTGGTATAGACCAATCAACAAACTTTTCAGGCTGTGACTCACCTTCTAACTCCGGAATCTCGGTCTTCATGTCGCCGATAACCCTAGAAGGATATGTCCACTTCCTGTCACCAAGTTCGAGATCCCTAGCGGAGGGATTGGTCACCGCTAAACCCTCTTCATCAGACGATATGTCTGAATTCGAGTCCTCCAACCGCGTTAGTTGTCGTTGGATTCGTCGACCCTCCACCCGATCAAAGTATCGTTGGAGTTCTCGAATCTCGGAACGCAACAAACGAAGCTTGAGATCTTGAATCTTTCTTCGCAATTCGTCCTTCTCGATTTCATATAAGTCACGTTCGTGATGGGGATCGTATTTCTGGGGATTCGCTTCACAAACCCTACTACGAACACCATGAACACCACGACCACGCCTTCGTTCAGCAATCAATTCGACCAGGAATCTGATACCAAATGATAGAGAAAACCGAAGTTATATGATAAACAGAAACGACTGAACGGAATTTAAGAAAACAAGACGGGAATTGAACCCTCTAATAGTTGCTCACAGCAATACTATTTCATAAAATCAATATCAAAAGTCTGCCCGTTCCAAAAACCATTACAATGTTTAAATACTACTTTAAAGATCATTCTAGAACCTTACCAAAACCTAAGACTAACTAATAAAGAGATTACCAAAAATACCCTAATTTAAATAAGCAAAATATCAGTAAAATAAATCAGCAAAACATCAGCCAAAAATAGATCAACGCAGAATTAGGCAACTTGGATTTTCGCACGTGAGGCGGGCGCCTGGTGAAGCTGCATGCGGCCGCCTGGTTGGCCGAGGTTGCTGCTGCGTTTTACCATAGTTGAGGCGGGCGCCTGGCCATGGTTGAGGCGGGCGCCTGACTTCCAGAGCCCATGTCTTGGCCATTTGTTCTTCATCCCCTGCAACTGTATCAAATTAATCAAGCCTTCATTTGTTTTCTCATAATGCAATGCCTTGGGGCATTATACTAATAGTTATTTACGAATAATTTGTTACGTAATTGTGTATTTAACAAAAGAAAAACAGAACAGAAAGAAAGAGATAGGAAGCTTGAAAAGACAGTGTGTCACTTGCTCATTGAAATAAAATTGAGATTCAATATTTTAAATGGTATTAATATTATGACATTTGCCCCATTCATATTAGACACACAGTCAAATTAATGAAAAGGTTCTAGAAAAAGATACGAGGTTACAATGCAAAATCATTTAAAAACCATTTTTACTATAGACTACAGACTACAGCCTTCAGCCGTAATGGTTCTTCAACTATTATTACTTACATATTCTTGTTCTTGCCAATATTAGCCCTTCAGTTTCAATATAAGTGTCCTTTTTGATCTGGGAGGCATACTTAGCAAGTTAGAACAATGAATTGACTCCACTATAAATATTAGATAGTTGGATTTCGTAATCTTAGCTTAGCATGCTCTTATCCATAGTAATTGTTTTGAATTTTCTAATTTTGACGTGTGTTCTTGGCGGCATCTTGCAGTCACAAGACTTTAGGACACAAGGGACCAAGATGAGGAGGAAAATGTGGTTCCAAAACATGAAGATAAAGCTGATAGTTCTGGGAATTATTATTGTTTTGATTCTCGTCATTGTATTATCAATTTGTAATCAAACTTAAGTAATTTTTACGTTGTTTTTGAGAATTTTGTGAACGTTGAACTTGTTTTTTCATGTTTTTGGTGTATGTTTTAAACAGATGGGAATTTTGGTATTTGTTTGAACAGGTCGCAGTGGATTTTTAAATGCTGTATTTTTTTTTAAATTCTGTGCAATTTACCGACGGAATACTCCGTCGGTAAATTCATTCAAAAACTGATAATCTCAATTCTGCGTTAATTACCGACGGATTATTCCGTCGGCAATACTTCCTTTACCGACGGACAGTAGTATGCATGGCGGATGGTCCGTCTGTATTACCGACGGAAATATCCGTCGGTATTACCAACGAGTTATTGCCGACGGACTCCGACGGACTCGTTCCGTCGGTAAAGCCTCATTACCGACGGAAATTAATCTTTACCGACGGAAATTTCCGTCGATAAAAGTGCAGTTTCTAGTAGTGTTGGATGCACCTTAATACCCTTAACATAATCATACCACTCGCACTTGAAAAGTACTAGTGTATCACCCTTGTTATTTTCACTTTCATATTCTAACTCCACAATTTCATCTGCACAAACATACATGTTATGCACCGAAACCATATTATATATGGATCAGTGTAATGAATAACATGAAAGACTGGGACCCTACAACCAGTAAGTTCCGCCGCTGTCCCCAAAGTGCAATGTATTGTTGATGGAGGTCGATTCAAATCACAAGATTGTTTACACGCCTATCAACTCTGTGCAATTCCCTCCGAGTGTCGCAAGGTTCTGAGACCCCATGCATCATGCCAAACGAGTAGCCACCCACCCAACTATCTAATTTATTAAGAAAAATAATGTTATTAGGAAAGTCAACCTGGCTTGCATTGGGCTTTTACTAAAGCCATACAATGCGGTCTCGGCCGCAATTAGGGGGCGTCCTCCCATTTTTGAGGATTTTGGCTATTTTGTTCGGTGAACTATTTTACTCATTCATCCCATAAAAATAATCTCATTTTTTTATAGGTCAATTTGATTAAACTAAAAATAATTACCCTTCAAAATGTCTTGTTTTCCTTCAACTTGTTGCAAATCCAATGATCCTGAAAGGAGTGTTGAAATCAACACCGACTCACCGGACGGAAACTTTCCGGAGACTTCTCCATTGATCTCGTCCATGTACTCTATCATGGAAGAATCTGGACATTCCAAGAAAGCCCCAATTTTGAAGATTAACCACCGCCATTGAAGAAATGTGAAGAAGCTTCTTGATTTGCCAGGGAGCCGACTTCACGGAATGGTCTAGAGAAATCCAATTGCTTCCTTCACCGACATAGACAAAGTATAAATAGGAGATGGGTTTTCCAAATGCGTGTAACCTAGCTAAGCGTGAGTTCAGCCTTGGTAAATTGAAGCCCCTTTCTTGGGAGCTATTATCTAGTGTGGTGATCCTATATTAGTGTGTGCATTAAGCACTTGTACCTTGTCCTTGTGTAAGTTTGCTTAGTAATAATAATAGTGTATTATTATTATTATTACTTGTCGTTCGCCGATTCAGATACCGAAAATTCAACAAGTGGTATCAGAGCGGTACGACCCGGGATCGCGGGAACCGTTGTTGAGGCATTGTTCGGGATCGTTGAAGGTGCACAGTAGGAGACTGTGAAGCTCGTGGTAGGAGACCAGGCTTACTTGGTGACGTGCACGGAGTCAGTACCAAGTCACGATGGTAGATTCGGCAAGCGCATTTGGTGGAGTCAGGAGACTCAACAATGGCAATTATAAGTATTGGCGAACGTGTATGCAGTCGTACTTACAAGGACAAGAGTTATGGAATGTCGTGGGTGGTAGTGAGACCACGCCACCGGAAAAGGAGGACACTCAAGCATTCCGAAAATGGGAAGCGAAAGCCGGGAAGGCTATGTACGCGCTAAAGATTAGCGTCGAGGACGAACTTTTGGAGCATGTCGAGGATGCACAAACTCCAAAAGAGATATGGGATACATATGCGACGTTATTTTCGAGGACTAATGAGGCTCGTCTCCAGATGCTCGAGAATGAGCTTATGTCGACTACGCAGAAGGATCTAACTGTAAGTCAATATTTCAACAAAGTTAAATCTTTATGCCATGAAATCTCGAAGTTAGATGTGGACTCAAAAATTAATGAGCAAAGGATGAAAAGGATAATCATCCACGGGTTGAGACCTGAGTTTAAGGGGTTAGTTACGGCGATTCGTGGTTGGGCCACACAACCATCTCTTTTAGAGTTAGAGAGTTTGCTGGCCAGCCAAGAAACGCTAGACAAACATACATCTAGGTCTTCAACGCCAAAACCAATGGATTCAGAGGAAGCACTCTTTAGCCACCGAGATCGCGAAAGGCAACAAGGACGTGTTGTTGCTGAATGGAAAAAGAAAGATGAGATCCAAAACGAGCATGAAGGTCCGAGGTATAAAGGATGCTCTCACGCAGGGGAAGCGAAACCGAAGAATAAATATGATTCTCGACTTGATGAGTGGAGACGAACCAATGAATGTTACAACTGCGGTCGTAAAGGACATTTTCTAAAAGATTGTCCATTCAGGAAAAAGGTTGTCGAAGGAAATGCAGTTACCAATCAAGATCCCTATGATAGCGAAGAAGAGTGGGACATGGAAGCATCCTTCGCAGATATAAGGATTCATAAAGATGACCCAGAAGAGGAAGAATGGTTTGAGGACCACGCCTACCCGGTTACTACCGAAGAATGTTGGATTGATGACAACGTGGAAAGCGAAGAAGAGATTGACTTTGACGAAGGTCGATGGTTTGAAGATGTAGCTGCCACGATCAACATTGGATGTAAGGACATTTTAGACGATAACGAATCTTTAAAAGCATTAACAAGCATGGTCGAAGTTGGTTCGAAGGAAAAGACATTTGAACTGACCGACTTGAATTTGGATGATCCAAAGCTCGTAAACAAAAAGAAGCCAAAGATTAAGGGGGAGCAATATCAAGAACACTCGGCACTTGAGCAAGTTGCTCGCTATGATGGTACTAGTAATGACTTACATAAAAAGTCATACCGCGACACAAAAGAACAACTCGAGGTTGAAGCTCTTCAAAGGAAACCATTAGTGAAGTTCAAGAAGAGAGAGTCGGCGTTGAGGGGGAGTGTTGAAATCAACACCGACTCACCGGACGGAAACTTTCCGGAGACTTCTCCATTGATCTCGTCCATGTACTCTATCATGGAAGAATCTGGACATTCCAAGAAAGCCCCAATTTTGAAGATTAACCACCGCCATTGAAGAAATGTGAAGAAGCTTCTTGATTTGCCAGGGAGCCGACTTCACGGAATGGTCTAGAGAAATCCAATTGCTTCCTTCACCGACATAGACAAAGTATAAATAGGAGATGGGTTTTCCAAATGCGTGTAACCTAGCTAAGCGTGAGTTCAGCCTTGGTAAATTGAAGCCCCTTTCTTGGGAGCTATTATCTAGTGTGGTGATCCTATATTAGTGTGTGCATTAAGCACTTGTACCTTGTCCTTGTGTAAGTTTGCTTAGTAATAATAATAGTGTATTATTATTATTATTACTTGTCGTTCGCCGATTCAGATACCGAAAATTCAACAAGGAGCACAAGGAGTTTTTACCTATTCTCAAACTGAAGATGTTCATCCTCGAGCTAGATAAAGAGTAGATGTTATGGTTGTTAAATTTCATTGCGTTCTTTAGAGATAATTTGAATCCCATTTCAAACACTTACCAAAGCATCAATATTTAATCCCGAACTGTTTTTATATATAAAAAACATCTGTTACCCTTCAAGCATCTGGTTTCGTGGTGTAGTTGGTTATCACGTCAGTCTAACACACTGAAGGTCTCCAGTTCAAACCCGGGCGAAGCCATTATTTACTTCTTTTTATGTTTGTGGATCACTGATGTTTACTCCTTTCTAAAGGCGAAGTCAACAATTCTTTTTTTTTTTCCCTCTCATTTTATGTTTATGGATCACTAATGTTTACTCCTTAAGCAGAGAGTTGCATTTATTTTCCCAATATACCTTAAGTTTATGATGTTCAATTTATCTTTGCTAAATTAGTTCGTATTAGGATGCATTAGTGTGCAAATCAGCTCCCGAGTGTATTTGTCCAACTTATAATTAATTCTTATCGGTAGAAGCAGCAGCAACATTTATAAAATCAAAAAGTGGGTCTCAGAGCCGAATGCAGCAAAATTAGTTGTAAGGAAGCGAAGAGTTACATCTCCATAGACTGTCCAAAAAAGCTTTGAGTTTTGATGTTCTTTTTTCCCACATCTGCTTAACATAAAGCAAAGAATAAAATCAATGTGTACGTAATATGGTTGACAAAGTATTTGAAAATTACTTACCTGGACAGGGTCAATGGGTGATCAAGAAGGCCCATGGCCTAGGTTGGTGACTTCCATTGCACTTTGGAAGGGTGCCTGCCTAAGGTCGGCCCAAGTGGTCGAGCCTATGTCATAATTTGTGTCAGCGGGGGCCTGCGTTCGCGCAGCCTCTACCCAAAATATTTTTCAAAGTTTGCTTTTGCCTCTTTCCATAGACATCATAGATTCTGGCAGCAGCTGAGGTAGCTTTAGCATTTCTGGCCTGGAAAAATTGCTGAATGGTGGAAGACCACACCTTAGACAATCTTAGGTAACTGTAAATGAGGGATTAAAGTGGGATATGGAGTTTCTGTGAAGTACATCTTTAGTGTGCAATTCAGCTCCAAGTGTATTTGTCCAACTTATATTTAGTTCTTATCAGTAGAAGCAGCAGCAACATTTAAATAATCAAAAAGTGGGTCTCAAAAACTAGTCACAAAACGATCACATTGGGGATCCCTCTTGTGGTCAGTCAATTTCCCCTAGCCCTCAAAAACTAGTCACAAAACAATCACATTGGGGATCCAGATCCACCATCATCTTGGTTTCCCCTAGCCCTCGAAAACAGTTTTAAGAAAGTGGAGGCAAGGCAAAGCTCCGGAATACCAAGCAACATATAATTAATGCCCATTCATCCGTACTGCTAGTGAAATACCGTAATAAGAAGGAACAAAGAGAATTATAACAGAGAAGAAAATAAAATCCAACGGAAAATATTTATTTTTTCTTCAGCATCATAGAATCGATCAGCTACTGCAAATTCATCTCAACATTTTCTGAATTGTCAATGGCTTCCCAGATTCCAGAAAATTTGGATTCAGTGGATGTTCCAACTCTGCAGCTTGATTGCAGCCTGTAAAACCATGAATTATCTCCCTGTTAACTAGTACTCCCTCCGTCCCAAAATGTTTGTCCCATTTGACTTTTTTGTTGAACTTTGACCACAAATTTATGAGAGATTAATCATGTTCATGAAATTCTGCAAATTCATCTCAACATTTTCTGAATTGTCAATAGGAATTTTTAGAATTTCATGAACATAATTAAATTGTCATATATTTATGGTCAAATTGTCATATATTTATATGATCAAAGTTCAACTAAAAAGTCAAATGGGTAGACAAACATTTTGGGACGGAGGGAGTACAAAATTATTAGCAACCTTTCTCAACTGATTACTTAGTTCTCCAAAACTGGAACATGTAAAAAGCTTAAAACTAAGTTGGGTAGGGGCTGCGCGAACGCAAGCCCCCACTATCACAAATTATGATGTAGGCTCGACCACTTGGGCCGACCTTAGGCAGGCACCCCTCCAAAGTGCAATGGAGGTCACAAACCTAGGCCATGAGCCTTCTTGATCACCCATTGACCCCATCCAGGTAAGTATGTTGCTTTGAGCTAGGCCAACCGATTAAATACGCCTCTAGCTATTCTCCCTTTTTCCAATCTCTCCATATGGGATTAACAGGAAATTAGATAAGCTTAATCCGACTTAGAATATCCCTAATACAATTGTCACAGGGTTGTTTAATTTTTCACAATTTCAACACCTATGCGGCCTGTCCTTGCCAAGGAACAGCAGACCTTTCTCAACTTGTTTTACAACACAAGTTTACAGTAAGACACAACAACAAAGGCAAGTAATGCACACAAGGAGTACGGGTAAATTCCCAACCTTTTATTGCTCAACAATATAAAGGATAAAACAATGTTACAAAGGAATAAGGCCAGCCTTGACTTTCTTTCCCTATCAAATTGTTAACTCGGAACTAGCCAAACACCAACCAGTTTAGCCTTATAAATGACTGACTAAGACAAGCAAAAGTGCTACAAACTGCCGGGACACTTGGCTGCATAGAAGGTGGCAGTTTTATGTCCTAAAACTAAAACAGCCTTATCATTCCAAATGCTCTTTGCATCTGATGTTGCCACCTGTCCGGGCTGCCTTGGCCTTGCACCTAAGTCAATCAGCCCACACAATCCAGCCACATCGCCAATATTGCTCGCCCATTGGTCCGTTGAGTCGTATTCCGTCAAGCCAATGTCTTTGCCTATGTCTTCGCAGTCCGCAGCCCATGCTTAAGTCCATACGCCCTAGCCCGGGTGTGCCTCCGTACCTCGCAACCTTGCTGCCCATGTCTTGGCTCGCGCCCATGTCCTTTGTGACACAGCCCACACGTGCCCATGATGCAGCATCAAGGCAGCAATGCCTCTGTTTCTTGGCCATGACATGTCCCGCTCATGCCATGGCTGCACCAACCAGATTAACTGCTTAAAACATTCCATTTTGAGCTTCAGATACCCTTTGTTTCCAAACTTGGAATTGAGAATTTGCATTCTTTTTGCTAGACTTTGTCACCGATACACATTACAACTTGGAGTTGAGAATCTGCATTCATTTAAGCTGGAAATGTACCGAGTATTACAGTTACTAATACACCCAAACCTGCCTCTCCTTTAAGTTTTCGGTGGCTCTTTTTTCTCCTTCCACTTACCAAAAATATGACTTTTGGATAGAGGTCCTGAAATAATTGTCCATCAATTTTGGCTCTTTGATACGTCACTTTAAGATGAAGGGAGTATACTTTTATTGGGTGAGCTTTTAACATGGCCTTCTACTTTATATACATATCCTCTCCATGTAAGTGTTGAATTTAAGAATTTAGTTATTGAATTGCAGAACTCGGATTGAGTTTGTAATCTCGCAATTTATTGGAAGAATTAACAACTACCATTGCTGCTATCGGCTTTAGACCCAGTTTTTTTTTTTTTTTTTTTTTTAGTTGTTATTGTTGCTGCTGCTTCTACTAATAAAAATGAACAATGAGTTAAGCAAATACACTCAGGAGCTGAGCATTTGCTGTAATACATCCTCATACAAAGGAACTTAACAATGATGAGCCGATCATGTTTATAAACTTAATGGTAAATTGGGAAAGGAAATAAAACACTCGGCTCAAGAAGAAATGAGTAAAAATTGGTGATTACAAATATAAAATGAAAAAGAAAGGAATAAACATCACTTATCCACAAATATAAAATGAAAAAGAAAGAAGTAAACATCAGTGATCCACATCCATAAAATGAAGAAGTAAGAAGTAAACAAATATTGAAGAAAAAGTAAGTAATGGCTTCGCCCAGGTTTGAACCGCAGACCTTCAGTGTGTTAAGACTTTTTTTTAAAAGACAAACCCCGCCAAGGCTGCCGCTCCCCGCGCCAGCGAGGCCGGAGAGTGAACCATTTGCTGTAGCCTTCCCCGACACCGCGCAAGAGGCCGCTCGCTGCGTTCGAACCCGCGACCTTACAGAACCAAAGCGAAGAATCTTAACCGTTGCACCAAGGCAAGCCCTCTAAGACTTTTTTTTAAAACTGTTTTAAAAATCCTTATATATCAATCATCTGATTTTAAGAAAACAAAGTTTTTTAGTTCTCTAATGCAAGATAGATAGAACGTAAAGCCAATAAAGAAAAACAGCCAATGCCTTCTACTTGGAATATAATTCCAAAAAACAGCCATTGCAGCACCACAACTCTAGTATGGCCTGATAAGTTTATGGTAAATTGGAGATCTATATTTAAGACTTATCTTCGACAAGGGCCGCGCGAATGCAGGCCCCCACTAGCACAAATTATAACGTAGGCTCGACCACTTGGGCCGACCTTAGGCAGAAACCCCTCCAAGGTGCAATGGAGGTTGCCAACCTAGGCCATAGGCTTTCTTGGTCACCCATTGACCCTGTCCAGGTAAGTATATTTCAGTGTGCTCAACTATTCTTTTAAATTCTCCTCTAATTAATCTCCTGTCTAATAAACGTACAATATGGGAAAACTTCACATTTAACACTTCTTCTTATCTGATTTAACCAACTCAATTCAAGCCAAACATTCATAAAACCATTTTCATATATCCATCCATAGTACTACCTCTTTCCCAAAAATGAATCACCAAAAAACGTTTAAATTTGCTCCTGATGGAGAGCAAATTTGAAAGTTTAGCAAATTAAAACGTTTTTTGGTCATTCATTTTGGGACACAGGGAGTAGTATATATATATTGACATGATTTACTGAAGATTAACCTAACTTCTCGATAAATCATAATTGTATGGTACAGCAGAGTAATCCTGTACACTTTTGACTTTAACCTCAGCCTTCTCCGTTTGCTTTTCGATTGTATCCTCACTTGCTCCGTCCCTGGATGCGGGTTTCATGGAATCTTGATCTTCCTGAGCCCCTTTGCAAGCTTGGTAAAATGAACCTGCCTTGAGCTTGGTGGTCTGCTTAATTGATTTTGACTTTAGCTCCTCACGTTTGGCCCTGTGTTTTCTGCCTGCGATATGAGAATTTAGGTTTACCTCGCAACTGGTTGTCACCTGACATAGGGCACAAGTCCACTCTTTCTGCACTTTCTCCGAAGTGGCTTTTGCCGGAAATACTTCCGATGTGGAAGCTGATGGGGCTGGTTGTACTTTTATGTCTCTAACCTCCAGAGCTGCAATTGTTTTCTTCTCAGCCTGAAGAAGAACCGGATTTGTGCACTTTACCTGCAAAAGGATGGCGAGATAAAGGTTGTTGTGGACAGAAAAATTGCAAGAAGATAGTTGGATCCTTAACTTTGGATAACAATTATAACTTCTAATGCCATATGCAGACAAATGAAACAGTGGGATTCAGATAATTTGTGAAACATCAAGCAAAATGGTTATGAGCCCTTACCGAGTTTTCTGGAACTGGTGGCTTTCTTTCTGGTAGTTCCATGTTGAAATCTTTGTGATCAACCTTAAACTCATCGGCATTTGACTGTTTTGTAATAGGAGCATATTCGTTAGAATATTACCCTCACTAGAATCACTACTAGTAATGCAACTTCTTTCCACTAATTGACATATACTCCCTCCGTCCCACTATACTTGACACTTCTTTCCATTTTGGGCCGTCCCACTATACTTGACACCTTCCAAAAATAACCTAGTTTTTATACTTTTATATTAGATGGACCCCACCACTAATTCTCTCTCTTCATTTTCCACCACTCAATTTATTCAACCAACACCACTATTTACCCCACTCATTCTCTCTCTTCATTTTCTACCACACATTTTCTTTATTTAATTGTTTCTTCTTAGTTTCCGTGCCCACCCCAAGGGTGTCAAGTATAGTGGGACGGAGGGAGTATACGAAGTATAATGTTATATTCCCTTTGGCCCAGAATAAATGTTGCATTTGACTTGTCATTGATGTTTTGTTTTGTTTTTTTGACGGTGTCCCACGCCAGGAGGCGAGGAGAGGGTTCGAACCCTAGCGCTCACCGAGGGCGAGGCTTGGCTTAACCACTGGGACACTCCTTTGGGGACACTTGTCATTGATGTATAGGATTGTGGTTAACTTGTTTGTATGTTGCTTGTATTATGATAAAACTTCACTAAGATTGTTACCTTGTTCGGAGACAGGTGACATTTATTTTGAGACAAATTAAAAAGGAAAGTGCGACATTTATAATAGGACGGAGGGAGTATGAGATATTCGTAGTTATTCGTAACATAGATTCACGATACCCCATGACATGAAGACAGTACCTTAACCATCTGAGGCATTTGATTTTTCTCTGCTTCTGCAACTGCTTTGATCTCCTCAACACCAAAACCAGTTCTCGAACCCTTTTCGTTGAAATAAATCAAGTTACAAACAACACAAACACCCACATCATCATACACTGAACATGCATTAAAACCGATACACAATCCATATGAAACCACATGACATGAAGATAATACCTTAACTATCTGATGCATTTCCTTTTTCTCAGCTTCTGCAACTGCTTTGATCTCCTCAGCACCATAATCAGTTCTTGAATCCTTTTGATTTAACTAAATCGGGTTGCAATCGAAACAGAAATAACCAATATGCAATTTTACATCATTATCAAGTGAACATGCATTAAGACCATGAAATAATCCATATATTCACATATATCGACATAGGAAGACCCAAAAAAGAATCCCATTATTATGACCCAAATTCAGCAGAAATGCATATTTATGTCCATATGGCTTCTAAAGTCAATAGTAATTGGTAGCATTCTAAAATATTGGTTCTGGCATATGAGCATGCAAAAGCTTACCGCAAAACCAATTTAAGCACTCCCTCCGTCCCAAAATGAATGTTCGAAATTTTTTCAAATTTGCTTTGAGCTAGAGCAAATTTGAAATTTTTTTGGACATTCATATTGGGACAATTGGTGTATTTAACTATTTTGTCAGCTGTATAGCTCTTACTTATTTCAAGCATTAAAAGCAGTACACTCCATACCTTGCTAGCAATAAGTTTCTCCAGAGCTTCAGTCCCGTTCTCAGTAATGTATCGCTCAGCCACAGATAGAAAGTTATCTTTCTCAACTGAGGCCTTAAGTCGCTTACACAACTTGTTCATAACTTCTTCTAAATCCACATGTAAGCATGGTTGAATGAAGCTTTTATAGCAATAATATGCTCCTTCAAACTGGGTGAACACTAAACAGCAGATCATTCCTAACTTTATGCATGACCACAGAGGAATCCTACAATATTTTGATGGTGAGAAAACATTAAATTGTCCGGTACAATTGGAATTGCAACATCAAAAACCAAGAATTCATTTATGGGAGGAACAAACAAAACATGACTTTTGAATCTTTAGTACCAGTTTGCATCAAGATAGTCAATTCGGCAATTTGCGTGGGCCTCTATTATGGTCTACTAACTACCAATTTTAAGCCGTGGCAATTTAGATTCTATAGAATTCATTTTATTCTACCATCCGAGACTTAGAATTGGTTTGCCAAACATAACCTAGCAGGACTCATAAATTATGTACCGGGAATACAAAAGCAAGAAATCTAAATAGATTTACCATTCAATGAGTTTGGCAAAAGCGAGCTCAAAGAGAGAGATCAAGGAGTAGAGAATCCAATATGTGACCATATCGCGCATATGATAGTTGGAATTATTCTCGATTGCACGAATAGAAGCACATCTGCCAGAATATTTAAAAATTATAATTAAAATGTCTTAACAGAAGGCTCACGGTACTAAAAAATGACAATGTCAACACTATATACATATACAGCCAAATTAAACAAAGGGTATTGAATAGAGTTATAGAGCTGTCTCATGACAACTTTAATCCCCAACAAACCATACTTCTTACTCCCTCCACCCCTAAATGAAAGTCGAGAAAATTTTCAAATTTGCTCTTAACCAAGAGTAAATTAAAAAAAAAAAAAAATCGACATTCATTTTAGGACAGATTTAGTATGAGATTATGAGAGTGCATCATCAAAGAAATTACTGAAATAATGTACTCCAATACAAACCTCTCTACGCATTGAAGGTTGTACTGTACAAGAATTCAATGCTTTTGGGGGATTAATTCACTGTCATTAACTAAATCGTGTCAAACTGTCATTAACTAAGGAGAATTGTTATTCACCCCCGCACTTTTACTTAATACTCCCGCATTACTGAGTTTACCTATAAAAATTAAGACTACACCACCATCATTACTATTCTACCCTTTTAATCTCCTCAATAAACACCCCCTAAACTATTAAAAAATATAATATGCTCCATAGATTCACAATTTTTCAACAACAATGTCCACCCCTATCAACCAACATCTCCAAAGCACCATTTTTTCCGGCCACCCTCCGGTCAATTTTTTTCCCGGCCATCTCTTATAAACCTCCATAGATTCACAAATTATTCTGTAAACCCTCCCAAATTAGTCAAAATAAAACCCCTAAATCACTCTGCCGCTACAAAGTCAACTCAAATACAATCTTTGCAGATTCTTGGACCATGCCCAGATGAAAAAACCACCCAAAACCAATTCTTGATTGTTCTTGAGAATTGTTATTCACCCCCATCTCCGGCCACCTACTAGTGAATTCCGTCGGGGAGAAAATAAATTACGTGATTTCCTTATCTAGCCTACACAGAAATCCGAACAGAACACGAGAGCAGATTCACAAGTGAGAAACGAACCTCTTCCTTAGATACGGTGCCATAGAACGCAGAGACTGTGGCGTCAAGTAAAGGGACGTCAACCGGTTGAGACAAGTCCCTAAGCTTCTCCGCCGCCATGGTTGAAGGTCAGAGAGAAGACCGGCGATAAAAACCCTAGATATCGAAATTTGGTGCCAAAACCCCAACGGAAAACCCTAGTTTTCGAATGAGAGGGAGAAGGGGATATGCAGTTTCTAGAAGGAAAAATGACAACTTCAAATTGAAGCAGTAGAGAGGATGAAGATAAAGATGGTGAAAATTTAATGAAAGTTTGCGGGTATTTAGACAGACAAGTAATACGAAGAAATTTAATTGCGGGTGTACAATAACTTTACTTAAATTTAAAGGGTAATTGAGTCATTTCAATTAATGGCATTTTTTTGAAAATAATAATGCGGGGATATTGAGTAAATTTGCGGGGGTGAATAACAATTCTCTTAACTAAGGTAGAAGTAAAAATACTTACAGCGGATAGCCCAGGGAAAACAAAGGCCTGCCAAAAAAAAAAAAAAAAAAAACTGAATGAGGAATTCATGTAGACCTATACATACATGATACATGCATGTATGCATCCGTACGCACATTCACCAAACAAATTAATCAGAAACCCTATCTGAAATTGAAAGAGCAAGTTAAAAAAAAAAAAAAAATAGAACTGTGTATTATATTGATTGAAAAAGAGAATGCATTGATAGTTTCCAAAGTAAAAAGATCAGAATAGGGAGAAAGAAAATAAAAATTACTACCAGGCAAGAACATTGAAGCAAGTCAAGGCAAAATTGAAGAAACCCAGAAAACCCATTAAGAGTCTGAGCTCTTCTTTTGCCTCTCCCGGATTTCTTTTGAACTGCTCTCCCTTTGAATTTGGTGTTCGTGTTGTTGAGTCGGGCTCAGAATTTATGGAAACCCTCCAAATCTTTACCTTTGACTCTTCAAACCCTTTTGAATTTGGGACTCATTCTTCTTCGACACTTCTTCGACACTTCTTCCACACGGTCGAGATTAAACAAATAAATATTTCTATTGATTGGGTGGGGTTAAAAGATATTCGTTCTTAATAATTACTCCTTCCGCTTATCTCATTTTACTTTTTTATTTAACTATTTTATGAGAGATTAATCATGTTCATGAAATTCTAAAAGTTATTGTTGATAATATTATTAATGGTGAATCAATAGAAATTTTTAAAATTTCATGAACATAATTAAATTATCATATACTTCCTCCGTCCCACAATAATATGTAAACTTTCTATTTTGAGCGTCCCACAATAATATCTAACTTTCCCTAAATGGAAAGGAATCTTTACTATTCCCTCCACTCATTCTCTCTCCTACATTATTTTAATACTCACATCACCATTATAATTTACTATTCTCTCCACTCATTCTCTCTCCTATTTTATTTTCACACTCACAACACTTTCAATATAATATTTCCTCCTTAATTCCCGTGCAAAATCCAAAAGTCCATAAATCTATGGGACGGAGGGAGTATTTGTGATCAAAATTCAACAAAAAAATCAAATGGGACAAACATTTTGAGACGGAGGGAGTAATAAATAGGACAAATTGCAATTTGGTAATGTGAGTTTTACATCGTTGCAATACGCTACCTAAGATTTAAAATGAGTCAATCTGATTTCTAAGTTTGTAATTTTTTGCAATTCGATATAAAAATTTAACGAATCGTTAATTTTTTTGACGAAATTAAAGTAATGTACTATTATTAATGCAGGTGACTTTTACAGGACATTTTGGTCATTTCATAAGTAATAAAAACAGTAAATGCTCTATTATTAATCTTAAAGATATTTAACATAATATAAAATATTAAAGATAAAAATGAAATACTAATTTGCATAATCGCCCTCCTCTTCCTCTTAAATTTCAGATCCATCATTTACTCTTTTCACCACAATGACTGGTCTAACACGACCACAATCACCATCAAAACTACTCCAAATCACGACAACTCCACCCCAACAGCCATCTACGTCTACTCCTTCAACCCAATATTCTCGTTCACAACCCTCAACCAGTAATTTCGAGGAAGAAAATTCAAGCACTTTTCTGCAGATTTCGACCCCATCTTCTCAACCTCCGGCAAAACTCCATTTTTAGGTGAAGTAGCTCATAATATGGCCGAAAGAGGAGGGAGGGAGAGGTAAGAGAAGGGAAGGGGAAATGTGGAGGAATAGTTAGGTGATTTGTTTGTGTTGTTACATATTTAAGAATGAAGAAGGAGAGTTTGGGGTTCGAGAATCAGGAAATGGGGAGAAGATGACGGATTGGGTGGGTTGCTGGTTGATTGGTTTGTTTGGGGTAAGTGTCCGCCACAGGGGGCGTTTGACCATAACTAAATTGTTTGGGGTAGTTTTGGTAGTGATTGCGGTGTTGTTGGACCAGTCATGATATTAAAGAGAGAAGAAGATGAATCTGAAATTTAAGGTGAAGGTGAGGGGAATTATGTAAATTAGTTTTTTCATTTTGACTATTTATTATTATGTTAAATACTTCTAAGATTAATAATGTAGCATTTACTCCCTCCGTCCCAATAGTAGCTTCTCATTTTGCCATTTTGGGTGTCCCGTTAATAGCTTCCACTTTTCTTTTTTGGCAAAGAAATCTTTACTATTCCCTCCACTCATTCTCTCTCCTACATTATTTTAATACTCACAATACCATTATAATTTACTATTCTCTCCACGCATTCTCTCTCCTATTTTCAAATTACACTCACAACATTTTTTCTTCCCCCCATTTTCTTAAATTGCGTGCTTGGCAAAAAATGGGAAACAATTGTTGGGACGGAGGGAGTATTATTTTTACTTCCTATGAAATAGCCAAAATGCCCTTAAAAGTTAAAAGTCATGTGTATGGCTTCCATTCTGTCAAAAAAATAATGATATACTATATTAGTTTTTATAGAAAACTAGTATATGCCCGTGTTCAAGGATACGGGTTTTTTTTTTTTTTTTTTTTTTTTAATTTTTTTTAAAAAAATTTAAGAGCAAAAAAGGAAAACAAATGTATGAGGACAAAATGGAAAATTTGCCGCTTGAAACTGTTCATTCAAACTGTTCATAGTGGGGGTCTAATTTATACTATAGATTGCAAAAAATTACAAACTTACAAATCGGATTGGCACGTTTAAATCTTAGGTAGCGTATTGTAACTATGTGCAAAACTCATGTTACCAAATTGTAATATGTCTCAATAAATAATTAAACATTGAAAATTATATAAAAAAAAATGCATAGTTTAACTACACATGCCCTACACAATTGGGTATAAATCTAATTTTTGGGGTTGTTTATTGTATTCTATTTTTCTCTAAAAATAGTGGGAAAAAATAGATTGAATTAAATTAAATAGTCCTAATAAAACTTTTATTCCCTCTGTCCTAAAATGATCTTAGTTAGTTAGAAACAAAAGAAATGTTTGGAGCAAATAATTTTCCTTTCAAATATTTGTTGCGGCTGTGTTTTACTGGTGTTCAGGTCCCCAAACAAACAGAATGGAATACTAATAATTCACCTATCCCAATAACAAAAAAATGGCGAATTCTCATGTTACATTACAGTTTCTTGCTTTTTTCCAAGGAAACTCCGGGTTGAGGAGTTACTCGAAAAAGGCTGTCAGTTTGTTTCTTATCTTTTAGAGAATGGATCTTACAAAACTTCACAAGAAAAATGTGTTTCTTATTAAATGTGTTATATATCTAGTTCGACCATTCTCACGGAGGATTCGGCATAAAAAGGGGGCTCAAATTATGTACATTTGGGTTAATTGCATCATTGCGTTTAAGTAAATGAAAAACTTTAAACAAAGTTGAGTAGGGGTTGCCCGAACGCAAGCCCCCACTAGCACAAATCTATACTCTCTCCGTCCCAGCGAAAGAGCCATTTATTTCCTTTTTGGGCGTCCCATTTAAAAAGCCACTTTCCCAAAAAGGAAATCTTAAATCACTATTCTCTCCACTCATTCTCTCTCCTACTTTACTTTTACACTCACAACATTCTCTTTCTTACATCACCTCCCACTCATTCTCTCTCCTATTTAATTTTTCATACTCACAACATTTAAATTTTTTCTCTTTCCTACATCACATTTCTTATTTTGCGTGCCGGACAAATTTTGTGGCTCTTTCGCCGGGACGGAGGGAGTATATATATATATATATATATATATATATATACTCCCTCCTCCCGATCGACTTAGGACTTTTTGCCATTTTGGGCGTCCCACCCAATTTAGGACGGCCCAAAATGGAAACCATAAATCACTATTCTCTCCACTCATTATCTCTCCTACATTATTTTAATACTCACAACACCATTATAATTTACTATTCCCTCCACTCATTATCTCTCCTATTTTTAAATTACACTCACAACATTTACCTTTTCCTTAATCCCCGTGCCATTTCAAAAAATCCTAAGTCGGCCGGGACGGGGGGAGTATATATATATATATACTAGAATAAGCCCGTGTCCGAGGACACGTTATTTTTTTTTTTTAATTAAGCCCGTGTCCGAGAACACGTTTTCTTTTTTTTAATTTAAAAAAAAAATTTAAGGGCAAAATTTAATTTAAAAATAAATAAATAAAAATTTTTAAGGGCAAAATGGGAAAGGGACAAAATAGTGAGGGCAAAATGGGAATTTCGGCCATTAGAACTATTCATAGTACTGTTCATTCCCTTCCCTCATTTATACTATAGATATATATATATATATATTAAAGTTGGTGAGGAGGGTTATGGCTTCGCCACGTGGACAAGTTTAGGCAAACTCTTGATTTTGGAGAAGCCACGTCATCACTATCCCAAAGTCTATATGACTTTTGATATTCTCCTTATTAGCTAATACTATTAGTTAATAATAATAGTTATTATATAGGTTAAGTATTACTATTAATATTATTAGTTAACTATAATAGTTACTTTTATAAGTTAACTATTACTATTAATTGTATTAGTTAACTATAATAGTTACTATATATGTTAACTATTACTATTAATTGTATTAGTTAACTATAATAGTTACTATATAAGTTAACTATAATAGTTACTATATATGTTAACTATGACTATTAATAGTATTAGTTAACTATAATAGTTACTTTATAAGTTAACTATTACTATTAATTGTATTAGTTAACTATAATAGTTACTATATATGTTAACTATTACTATTAATAGTATTAGTTAACTATAATAGTTACTATTTATGTTAACTATTACTATTAATTGTATAAGTTAACTATAATAGTTACTATATAAGTTAACTATTACTATTAATAGTATTAGTTAACTATAATAGTTACTATATATGTTAACTATTACTATTAATAGTATTAGTTAACTATAATAGTTACTATACTCCCTCCGTCTCATTAATAACTTCACTTTTTGTCATTTTGGGTGTCCCATTGAAAGCTTCACCTTTCCTTTTTTGGCAAAGAATCTTTACTATTCCCTCCACTCATTCTCTCCTACATTATTTTAATACTCACAACACCATTATAATTTATTATTCCCTCCACTCATTCTCTTTCCTATTTTCAAATTTCTCTCCTATTTTCAAATTACACTCACAACATTTTTTCTTTCCACCTATTTTCTTAATTTGCGTGTCGAAGTCAAAATGGTGAAATAAATAATGGGACGGAGGGAGTATATGCTAACTATTATTATAAATAGTATTAATTTAATATATAGGTTAAGTAATAGTATTATAGTTACAATATATGTTAACTATTACTATTAATAATATTAGTTAATCATAATAGTTACTATATACTCCCTCCGTCCCACGTGAATAGACACTTATTTTCTTTTTGGGACGTCCCACGTGAATAGACACTACCCAAAATGAAAAAGAATTTATTATTTTATATTCATCCTACCCCACCCACTCATTCTCTCTCTTCATTTCCTACCACACAATTTATTCAACCAACCCCACTCATTCTCTCTCTTCATTTCCTACCACACATTTTCATTATTATATTCATTTTCCTTAGTTATTGTGCCAAAATTTTTGGTGTCTATTCACGTGAGACGGAGGGAGTATATATTAAAGTAGGTCGTTAATAATGCCAATGAGCATTTAGCTTAAAGACGTACTTTTCTCCGGAAGGTTAAGGGTTGGAACCCCTACATTGTATTTAAAATGTTGTAATTTGAAAAGAAATAGGTCGTTAGTTTTTTCATTCACTTTGTTAACGTTCATAAAAAATGTTGCATACTGACATAAAAAATAAATGACATAAAGTATGAACATCAAAAATAAAATAGCGAAAATTGCTACATTGTTAGTCACAATGCAATTTCTATTAAACTTATGTGCAACAAAGTTATTAAAATTGAACACAATTTTTCTAACTTTATAAATGTTAATGTTTTGATTCATTTATAATATACTTATATTATAAAAAATAAATCATGATATTAGCAAATTAGCTTCCCGTACGGAGCACGGATTACCTACTAGTTATTATGATGTATGTTCAACCACTTGTGCCGACCTTAGGCAAGCACCCCTCCAAAGTAGAGGTGGCCGGTTGACCAAACCGCCGGTTAGCCGGTTGAAAATCGGCGGTTGAAACCTCCAAAATCTCCAATCGGAACCGAACCGCCTAACCGGCTAGACCGGTTACGGTTTAGGCGGTTCACGGTTTTAACGGTTATCCGATTAACCTCCGGTTTGACGGTTTGGATATGCTCGGCCGAGTCCTTGGTGTTGCTCGGCCGAGCAACCCTTTTAGGGTTTAGGGTTTTGAGGGTTGCTCGGCCGAGTCTTTGGTGTCGCTCGACCGAGCAACCCTTTTAGGGTTTAGGGGTTGAGGGTTGCTCGGCCGAGTCTTTGGTGTTGCTCGGCCGAGCATATCATTTTTCGCTAATTTTTTAACGGTTTTTTGAAAAAGTTAACTTTTAATTTTTTCAATTTTTTTGAATAAATAAGACTATTTTAGACTTAAGTTTACTACATACATTTTTTGCAAAAAGGTTATAAAAAAGTTATGAATTTTTAAAGAAATAAAATTTAACGATTTTTTGAAAAAAGTTAACTTTTAATTTTTTTCAATTTTTTTTTGGATAAATAAGACTATTTTAGACTTAAGTTTACTACATACATTTTTTGAAAAAAGGTTTATAAAAAAAGTTATGAATTTTGAAAGAAATAAAACTTAACTTTTTTATAAGAAACGAAAGTATATAAAAGAAAAAAGCGACGGTACCTTAAATTTTATTAATTAAAATACAATTACAACGAGGGTATTGGTAGGAGTGGTGGTGGTAGGCTGGTAGTAGTGGACCTAGTGGTATTGATAGGAGTGGTAGTGGTAGCCGGTAGGAGTGGTAGTAGTAGTGGTAGTAGCGGTAGTGGTAGTGGTGGTAGTAGTAATAGTGGTAATAGTAGTTGTGGTGGTGGTGAATGGTGATGGTGGTGATGTAGACCGGTAGTAGTGGTAGTGATAGGTAGCGATAGTAGTGGTGGTGGTAGTAGTAGTAGTGGTAGTAGTAGTGGTGTTGGTGGTGATGGTGGTGGTGTAGACTAGTAGTAGTGGTATTGGTAGGAGTGGTAGAGGTGGTAGTGGTAGCGGTAGCGGTAGTGGTAGTGGTGGTGGTAGTAGTAATAGTGGTAGTAGTAGTGGTGGTGGTGGTGATGGTGGTGGTGTAGACTGGTAGTAGTGGTATTGGTAGGAGTGGTAGTAGGAGCGGTAGTAGTAGTGGTGATAGTAGTAGTAGTGGACCTAGTGGTAGTAGTAGTAGTGGTGGTGGTGGTGGTGGTAGTGGTGGTGTATGTAGACTAGTAGGAGTGGTAGTACTAGTAGTAGTGGTAGTGGTAGTAGTGGTGGTGGTGGTGGTGGTGGTGGTACCGGTAGTAGTAGTGGTGGTGGTGGTGGTGGCGGTGGTGAACATAACGGCTAGTTTGAAAAGTAGCCGTTGGAATGAGTTCTGGGCGTTCGCTCGGCCGAGCAACTCATATGACTCGGCCGAGCATGACCGTTATTGAAAATTAACACTACTGGAAGGTTATGCTCGGCCGAGCAACTCATATGACTCGGCCGAGCAAGCCAAAACCGACGGTTAACCGGCGGTTGGCCGATTTTTCAAAATTTCAAACCTTAACCGAACCGGCCAATTACCGGTTTCGGTTAGCCGGTTTCGGTTAACCGCCGTTGACCGATTTTGACCGGTTTTGACTGGTTTTCAACCTCCCGATTGGCCGGTTCGGTTTATAAAATGGACACGTCTACTCCAAAGTGCAACGGAGGTCACAAACCTAGGCCATTCTTGATCACCCAAAGACCCCGTCCAGTTAAGTAAGTTGCTCCGAGCTAGGCCAATCGATTACATACGCCTCTAATCATTCTCCCTTCTTATAATCCCTCCATATGGGATTAACAGAAAATTAGATAAGCTCAACTTGACATAGAATCTAACACAGTGCATTTTTGGAAAGGCTTTCTATTAAAATGCTTATTTTATCTTTCTCATTGGAATTATTTTCCGCGGAACC
This sequence comes from Adenophora triphylla var. japonica, assembly GCA_022495995.1. Classification (NCBI taxonomy): domain Eukaryota; kingdom Viridiplantae; phylum Streptophyta; class Magnoliopsida; order Asterales; family Campanulaceae; genus Adenophora; species Adenophora triphylla. The sequence goes on from JAFEMH010007804.1 coordinate 58,686, forward strand.
AGCTTATTCGCAAATTTCACCTGCAAACGTTAACTTTGTATTCCTTGAACTTAAAGCAAGTACACAAGGGAATAACTTGGGTTGTTCTTAACTATGAGTCTACATTACTATCTCTCATGATTCGCACTCGATAAAGTAATTATTTTGTCTATGTTATATTGGTATTCAGAGATATCCATGTTAAAATCAACACCGACTCATTTGTTGGGAACATTCCGGAAGCTTTTCGATTGTCCCAGTCCATGAGCACAATTCTTGAAGAAATTGGAAATTCACCTCCACGCTTGAAGGTTCCATGGCCACCGCCTTTGAATAAGTAAGGAGAAGCTTCACCTACCACCGCCACTCCGAAATTCTCTAGAGGTGTTGGATTATTTTCTTCACAGACTTTGTGCAAGTATAAATAGGGGATATGGGTTCCCAAATGTGTGTCAAAAATAATTAACTTGTGAGATAAAGACAAGGGTCCAAACCAAAAATTAGTGTATTTATCTATAAACTAGTGTGGTAGACTAGTAATTGAGTGCAATAAGCACTTGTATATTTTTCTTGTGTAAGTTTACTTAAGTAATAATAATAGAGTATTATTATTATTACTTGCGGTTCGCCAATTCAGGTACGGAAATTAAACAAGTGATATCAGAGTTGTACGATTCGGGATTGTGGGGCGTTGTTCAGGAAGGTGCATCTCGTGGTGGGAGACCATGCTTACTTGGTAACGTGCACGGAGGCAGTACCAAGTCACGATGATAGATCCGACAAGCACATTCGGTGGAGTCAAGACTCAACAATGGAAATTATAATTATTGGAGCGTGTATGCAGTCGTAATTACAAGGACAAGAGTTATGGAATGTCGTGGGTGGTAGTGAGACCACGCCACCGAAAAAGGAGGACACTTAAGCATTCCGAAAATGGGAAGCGAAAGTCAGGAAGGCTATGTACGCGCTAAAGATTAGCGTCGAGGATGAACTTTTGGAGCATGTCGAGGATGCATAAACTCCAAAAAAGATATGGAATACATATGCGACGTTAATTTCGAGGACTAATGAGGCTCGTCTGCAGATGCTCGAGAATGAGATAATGTCAACTATGCAAAAAGATCTAACTGTAAGTCAATACTTCCATAAAGTTAAATTCTTGTGCCATGAAATCTCGAATTTAGATGTGGACTCAAAGATTAATAATCAATGGATGAAAATAATAATCATCCACAGGTTGAGACCAGAGTTTAAGGGTTTAGTTACTGCGATTCGTGGTTGGGCCACTCAACCTTCTCTATTGAAATTAGAAATCTTGTTGGCCAGCAAAGAAATTAACTTTGGATAAACATATATCTAAGTTTTCAACGCCAAAATCAATGGAATCAGAGGAAGCGTTGTTCAGTAACCAAAGTTGAGGAAGACAAAAAGAACTTGGTGCGAGGTGGAATATGAAACAAGAGATTCAAGACAAGCTGGAGGAGCCGAAGTATAAAGGATGCTCTCGTAAAGGGGGAGCTAGGGCGAGGAACGAAGATAGTTATCGAGCTGACGGCTGGAGGTGAAACAATGAATGTTTCAACTGTGGTCGTAAAGGGAATTTCTTAAAAGATTGTAGTTCAGGAAGAAGGTTGTTGAAGGAAATTCAGTCACCAATCAACATCCCCATGATAGTGAAAAGAATGGGACATGTAAGCTTCCTTCGCAGATGTAAGGTTTCATGAAAATGACCAAGAAGAAGAAAAATGGTTTGAAGACCATGCTTACATGTAACTGCCAAGATCAACGTTGGATGTAGGTATAGTCTAGACGACTGCAACACTGCTAAAGCATTAACGAGCTTGGTCGAAGCAAACTTTGAAGAAACAATCATTAGTATGACCGAATCAAATATTAATGATCCAAAACACGTAAACAAAAAGAATCCAAAGATTAAGGGTGAGCAATATCAAGAAGACTCGGAACTTGAGCAAGATATGTTCGCGACCCTAAAACTCTCTTCAAGTATTGAAGAGTTTACCTTAAACTCGTTTGAGATGCCAAAAAGCACGAAGGAAACATCTGCGTTCGTTGAGGAACTTTGGTCATGCCAACATAATGATAAAGAAGTAGCTCGCAACTGTGGAGGTGGCAATGCCGTACTTAAAAAGTCATTCTACGACACGGAATAACAACTCGATACGGAAGCTCTTCAAAGAAAATAATTTGTAAAGTTCAAGAAGGAGTCGGCGTTGAGAGGGAGTGTTAAAATCAACACCGACTCATTTGTCGGGAACATTCCGGAAGCTTCTTGATTGTCCCAATCCATGAGCACAATTCTTGAAGAAACTGGAAATTCACCTCCACGCTTGAAGGTTCCATGACCACCGCCTTTGAAGAAGTGGGAAGAAGCTTCACCTACCACCTCCACTCCGAAATTCTCTAGAGGTGTTGGGTTATTTCCTTCACCGACTTTGTGCAAGTATAAATAGGGGATATGGGTTCTTTCGAATGGACTTCACTTTGGAAAAGAGAGTCGCCACGCCGTTTTGTATTATGAGCCCAAACTTTGAAAATGGCTTTGAAAACAAGGTCGTTTTTATTGGTAGCAAAAACTTGGAAAAGACTTTGAAATGGAACGTTTTGATTGGTAGCCAAAACTTTACAAAAGGCTTTTTAGGACCAGAGATTGTTAGGTTCGGAGGTCACGTTACTGAAATTACCCGATCTCTTCCGCGCGCGGGGCGCGGCGGAGAAGGCGGTTGTCTTTCGCGGGGGGTTGGTGTCTGAGACCTCGCTTCACGGGAAGGAGCAGAATGAGGAGTCGCCACGCGGTTTTGTATTTTGAGCCCAAACGTTGAGAAACGGCTATTGCAAAAACGGTGTCGTTTTTATTGGTAGCAAAAACTTAGGAAAAGGCTTTGAAAACGGGGATCATTTTTATTGGCAGCAAAAACGAGTAAAAAGCTTTTTTAGTACCAGAGATTGTTAGGTTCGGAGGTCAGGTTACGTTTCGGGTAGAGTATGACGAGATCGCCCGAAACGCCTCGCATGACGAGTCTTTCTACCTTTCTCGAAATCGTGTGTGTGTGTGTGTGTGTCCTTTGAAATGGGGGCTTGAATGACAAGCTTTAATCTTGGTTTGAGTGACAAACGTTGATTAGGTGACTTTTGAAAAGACGAGCGTTTGAATGACAAACGTCGGTTTTGAGTTTGAAATGAGCGTTTGCGTGGCAAACGTCGACTTTGAGTTGAAAATGAGCGTTTGCGTGGCAAACGTCGATTTTGAGTTGAAAATGAGCGTTTGCGTGGCAAACGTCGATTTTGAGTTTGAAGATGAGTCATTGTTAACGATTTTTACGAGAAAAATGCGTATTAAATGATTTTAAGTGTCAAATGGCGGCTTTGAGTTTGAAGATGAGCGTTCGGAGGCCGAACGTCATTTCGCGCATTTTGAAAGAGAGTTCGACGGACGAACTCCGGTTTTGAACCGGGCATTACATTGTTAACGATTTTTACGGGAAAAATGCGTATTAAATGATATGCGATCAACGAATCGGGTTGCGACTCGGACTTTTGAAAAGTAAATACTATCACAATCCAAACGGATCGGACTGGTAAATGACAGTATTTAAAGCGGTGTCAACGGAATCAAACGATCCGGAATCGTAAATGACGATCAACGAGGCCAAACGGCTCGGAATTGTAAATGACGATCAACGAGGCCAAACGGCTCGGAATTGTAAATGACGATCAACGAGGCCAAACGGCTCGGAATTGTAAATGACGTGAAAGTAAACGGAACGGGGTCGGAACGCCGTTTTAACCGTGATTACTTCTCTTACGGAAAGAGAAGAGGATCGAGGGCTAAAACGTATCGGACCCCGTTAGACGGAAGCGTCTACATTTTGACAATGACGTTCGAAACAGGTTATAGCGGCCGCGCGTAAACCGAGACGGAACGGAAGATTCGAGAGAGAGGAGTTATACCTATGGCTAGGGTCGACTCCTTTGGCTCGGGAGGTGTGCGGGACACGGAAAGTTATTCGAAAGGTTGTTTCGAAGTTGTAGGGTGCGTATTTGATCGAAATACGAAGAAGGTTTCACGCGAATCGAGACAAAACGGGAGCTCGGGAGGGGTGGAAACCGGTTTGGACCGTGGGGTATGAGATTTTTGGTGTTTCTCCTCCTCCTCTTGCCTTTGGCAAACAACTTCTATTTATAGGGTGAAAATTGCGTAGGAGTCCCCGGACTTGGGTGAATTTCAGGGGTTTTGGGAATTTTGGAAATCTGGGGGACTTGCTGGCAATTTCAGGAAAATTGCACAGTGAGTCCGATGGACTTGGCTTGCAAACCAGGGGTATTTTGGTCTTTTGGCCTTGATTTGTGATTGACGAGTGACTAGAGGAGGTGGCATGCGGGACACGTGTCCCGTGACTCACCGTAAGTGTGGGAGTTCGTTCCGGTCCCGGTTTTGTCCGTTTTAAAATAACGGTCAGGAAATGTCCAAACGCCCGGAAAGTGCCGGAAAATGCGTTTTCGGGGTAAGCCATACTTTTACGTGAGATGTCACGTGATAAGTACGGCTTGACGTCGGATGCACGGGCGATCCCGGACGTCTCGTTGGCACAAAGCAACGGGAGTTTAACGAGTTCGGTTAACTGGAGCGGGCCGGTTAACGGATTTCGGTTAACTTTCGACGGATTTGGACGATCCGGATTTGGGTACTTACGGTTAGCCCCTCGGCGACGTCTCCTCCGAAGGAGGTGGGGTCGTTGAAAAAGATAAGGATCCAAATCGGGATGCCTTACTTTGAAAGAGACACAGGCGGTCAGTGTTTGGACCACTTAGCGAAAAGGATTCCTACGTATCCCGAGCGAGAATCAAGCCGATCGTAGTTCGAAAAGGGCGAGGGCCGCGCATGGGGACCTTGACCTTTGAGCGAGGCTGTTAGGAGGCGTCTAAACCTGGATGAGACCATTCGCGAGGTACATGCACGAATGGAGACTGTTAGGAGGCGTCCGAACACAGGGCTTCAAACCTTCGAGGGCGTGTGGTGCCTCAAACCGGAGTTGCGATGCTAACGAGGGCGTTCGTGCCTTGGGTGCTGGGCTTATTCTTTGTTGCCGGTTTTATCCTGCTAGGGATGAGCGTTCGGGCCTACCTGGATGGCCGAAGAGGGATTGTTGTGCGGGCTTATTGCAGCTGCCGCTGAAGTGGAACGGTCGGGCTTACGACTGGCGGCCGGGGAGATGAATGTTCACTTGCTGAAGTGAAAAGGTGTTCGGGCTTACTAGGATGGCCGAATAGGGATTGTTGCAAGGCGTTCGTGCCTTGGGGTTCGGGCTTATTGCAGTTGCCGAAGGAGACTGTTTGCAAGGCGTTCGTACCTTGGGGTTCGGGCTTATTGCAGTTGCCGGAGATGACTATTGGCAAGGCGTTCGTACCTTGGGGTTCGGGCTTATTGCAGTTGCCGAAGGAGACTGTTTGCAAGGCGTTCGTACCTTGGGGTTCGGGCTTATTGCAGTTGCCGAAGAAGACTGTTTGCAAGGCGTTCGTACCTTGGGGTTCGGGCTTATTGCAGTTGCCGAAGAAGACTGTTGGCAAGGCGTTCGTACCTTGGGGTTCGGGCTTATTGCGATTCTTGCCGAGGAGACTGTTTGCAAGGCGTTCGTACCTTGGGGTTCGGGCTTATTGCAGTTGCCGAAGAAGACTGTTGGCAAGGCGTTCGTACCTTGGGGTTCGGGCTTATTGCAGTTGCCGAAGGAGACTGTTTGCAAGGCGTTCGTACCTTGGGGTTCGGGCTTATTGCAGTTGCCGAAGGTGACTATTGATAAGGCGTTCGTACCTTGGGGTTCGGGCTTATTGCAGTTGCCGAAGATGACTATTGGCAAGGCGTTCGTACCTTGGGGTTCGGGCTTATTGCAGTTGCCGAAGATGACTGGCGAAGGTCTTGGTAAGAGAGTGGAGGTCGGACCGCGAAGGTCGGGATCAACTGTTTGAGATCGGACCGTGAAAGGTCGCGATTGAGAGCTGAAATCGGACCGTGAAAGGTCACGATTGAGGATTGAAATCGGACCGTGAAAGGTCACGATTGAGGATTGAAATCGGACCGTGAAAGGTCGCAATTGAGGATTGAAATCGGACCGTGAAAGGTCACGATTGAGGATTGAAATCGGACCGTGAAAGGTCGCAATTGAGGATTGAAATCGGACCGTGAAAGGTCACGATTGAGGATTGAAATCGGACCGTGAAAGGTCACGATTGAGGATTGAAATCGGACCGTGAAAGGTCACGATTGAGGATTGAAATCGGACCGTGAAAGGTCGCGAATGAGAGTTTAATGGTGAGGACCATTTAAATTTTAACGTCGGGAGACGGAATCGTAACTAAAATGTCCGGAGACATGGTTGAACGTTTGAATGTCAAACGTCAAGCGGGAATTTAACGTGCGGAGACGAGCGTTAGTGAAAACTAATCGGGAATTTAACGTACAGACGAATGTTAGTGAGAACTAACTGGGAATTTAACGTCTGGAGACGAACGTTAGTGAAAACTAACTGAGAATTATCCTCGGGGGATAGGGCGTTAGAAATGTCTAACTGGGGGAAATTTTACACTTTCGGGGGCAAAAAGTGGTAAAATTGGAATTGCCAAAAGCTGAGGGGCAAAAGGGGCAAAATTTATTCTGGTGCAGTAAGAGTCCGGTCGGACTTTTTTGCATTTTCCGAAAACTTTTTAAATGCCGAAATTTGGGGAAGAAAATGGCCATTTTCTTCCTTTATTGCCGGCGAGAGAGGAGAGAAAAGAGAGAGAAATCCAACCCAAATTGCAAGGTTTGCTCGAATTTGTGAGGGAAAATTGCTATGGAGGGTGAAGGAGGACCAATGGCTCGCCACGGAAGGACCGACGACGAAAGAACTCGATTGGTTCGGACCATTCGAACCACCACTCTTCCATTGAATCCGGCGGAGTTTTATCCGGCGAGGGACCGCCACAACTCCAAGGGAGGGATTGAAAGACACGTAAGTTCCCTACAAATTCCATTAATTTCAAGAATGTGCATTCTTTAAATGTTAGAAATTTGTTAGGAATTTACTTAGGGATTTTGGTGCCCGATTTGGGGCTTTTGACTTTGCTATGAATCGTTGTCGAAATTGACTAGGACGTAGTTCAATTGACATCATGGGTAGATAACATAAAAATTTTGGTTGCAAAATTCCATGTCTAAAGGCATTTTCCAAAATTAAAGTAACATTAATTCGGGACGGAGCGAAATTTTCGAAAAAATTCGAAAGAATTTGAAAGTTTCGGATTCGACGGAGTTTTCGAAATGATTTTGAAAGTTCCGGATTCGACGGAGTTTTCGAAAGATTTTGAAAGTTCCGGATTCGACGGAGTTTTCGAAATGATTTTGAAAGTTCCGGATTCGACGGAGTTTTCGAAAGATTTTGAAAGTTCCGGATTCGACGGAGTTTTCGAAAGATTTTGAAAGTTCCGGATTCGACGGAGTTTTCGAAAGGTTTTGAATATACGTAGGAAATGAATGAGAACCGTATCTGCATTGCATCCTTTTGACATGCGTTGTTGCATTTTGTTGACGTTGCTTTGTCTTGTTTGTGCACGGGGACGGGATGGTTGATACCCACAACCGAGAAGAGTCGGGGTGCCTTTGAGGCGGTGCGAGCATTGTGGGGCCTTATCCCGGACGTGGCCCGAGAGGAGAGAGGAGTCCACGGCAGTGGTGATTGACTCAGGGCATTTGGGTTTATCGATCTTGTAAACTGCGACAACCGATCTGTAGAAGGCGGAGTCCATGTATGTCGCGGCGAGCGAGTGCGGTGGGATACGACCCACACTTTCCATTTCGAGATGGGGAGGCGACGGTGACTCCCACGGATTTTGCCGCTATCACTGGGTTGCCGACTTATGGCAACGCGGCTGGTGTGGGTTGATGGTTACACCCGGAGCGGTTATGCAGGCTGCTTTGGGTTTGATATTACCGATGCCGAGGGCTTAGGCATTCGGTACGAGCCGATGGAGCATCACTTGAGGGCGGGTGTCGCCGATTATCTGCTGGGTCCTTGAGGATGACCGCGGAGCGTCTGGCTCGAGGTTCCTTTGGTTTCTTATGTCAGCGACCTTGTTCCCGACTTCCGACACGTCTTGTCACTTCCCTCTGCTCGGGTCGGCGACGGATCTGGATGCCGTGAGGGGTTTGCGTGGGGGAGGCTGGGGTGGCCGAGCTCTACCATTCCCTGGACGGGTTCTCGCGGGGAGAGGAGCACTCATTTAGCCGCTTTACGCTTTGTCTTGGATGTAAGTTTACGTGCTTTTCTCTTCCTTGCCTCTTTTATGTACTCGTATGTATACGCTTTGTAGGCGACATAACTTTCCATTCTCTTGGCGGAGTGCAGTGCTACGAGGTGTTCGGTCACGCGAGCTTGGGACGTCGAGGAGCCGTACCTGTCCCACATTCCCCCCGCCCTTGGCGGGGTTTGGCGAGAAGAAGGCGAAGAGGGCGGTCTCATCGAGGGTTGGCACTCGAGTGTCGTACGAGGAGATATCTACGCGCCCGAACTTGGAGTTCTCAGGAGGATCCAGTGACACAGTGGAAGCGAGTTTGATCATGTCGCGGTGCGGTGCCAGCGAGACTACACGGCGGCGGAAGCTCTGGTGGGACTTCAGCTGCGACGCCATGTATGCAGGGGAGAGGGTGACCGTCGGCGTAGGCGGGGTCTCTTCCATTGGTGCCGGTGGATCCTCCTACGTACATGCGGCATCCCAGGGAGATGCGATGGATGAGAGCTGGAGGGATACCTTCGGGGTGTGTACTTCAAGTACATCATAGCGGGGGCCGCCTATGATGTTTTCTTGAGGATGAGGCGAGGAGCCCACGGGTGCGGCATAGGGAGGCGAGGTCCACAGAGGTCCTCGACATTTTCCTGTCCCACGAGCTAGGCTAGCGTACGAGGGCTGGGCGGTTCGCGCGGGCGACTTGTGATCCAGCTCCGGCGGAGCCGAGACCACGATACGAGGCGGACCCTAATGCTTCGGTGAGCATCTTTTACGATTTTACGCATTTGATAGTAGCATTACGCACATGATGCATCTGTACTTTATGTTCGCTTTCGATGATTTTCTGGTTCGCGGGTATCGGCCATACGTACAAATGAGGCCGTGAGGTGGTGGACGGGTGGTCGCCTATGCCCGGGAGGCTCGTGGAGTTCATGCGGTGCGGTTCCGGAGGAGCGTGGACGTCCGCGATCGGGGGCCGTCTAGGCCGAGGGGTTCGCCCTGCTCCACGGGCAGTGGGGAGGACTTCACGCGGGGTTTGGCCGGTTCGCGGGCGGAACAGTGGATTTGGAGCTCCTTCTTACGCGCACTCGGGCGCGAGAGAGGAGGCCTCGAGTTCGCGTACTCAGGAGGCCCTTTGCCTATTCATTTGGAGGAGTTCGGCGAGTTCTGTTTGCGACAGATCCGGCGGCTGCGGGCGTACGTCGAGTGTACGGATGACGAGCGGGACTCAGAGTAGTCCCCTTTTCTTTGCTTTCTTTCTTTATTATTTTGTTTAGACAAAATGCATGTATTTATCGGGAACAAATTTTGATTTGAAATGTATTTGCAAAAGGCGCCGTGGGCGGAACACATACTTCGCATATTTATTACGTGATCACCTTCGGTTATTTTCGGCAAATAAGCAAATAGGTTAATCAAAAATAAATAAAAAGGAGAAATGCATTAAAAATTGAACGGGTCAAAAATTAAGCATGTATGCACTAAATTTTAATTATTTGCCTTTGTTGCTTGCGAGCCGGGGCGGAAGGGATATTGTCATTTGTTGAATGAAATCGAGGCGAGCACGCGAGATTTCATAAGGGTGAAACGAGGGCATGGTTTGGAAATGTTTCCAACTTTAAGGCGGTAGGCTGCAGAGTTGACCAAGTCAGCTGCGGGGAAGTCCGGCCGGACTTGAAATGAATTTCAGATTCTTTAAATTGCGGTTTCGGCTTTGCAATTTGTAAGAAGCTGCGCATTGCTTTTGCTCATTAATTGAGTTCTTTTCCATTTCTTAAGGTTTTCTTCACCTTCGACATGGCTCCTTTTCCCAAGTTATCGTCTCGGATGCAAGAGCGATATTTGGACAACTTTCAGTCGTGGGTACGGAACCACACGAGGCGGGAACAAAAGGTTTTTCGAAGGCATTACGGGATTAAATCTGTTTGGGCTTTGAAGGAGCTCATGCCGGATTGGGACCTTTTGAGAGCGGCGTCTCGGTTGCAGGACGTAAGGAGGAATGTGTACGGCTTTTCGTACAACGAAGTCACTCCTACGTTTGAAGATTTCCGGGCCATTCTAGGAGGACTGCAGAGACGGAACAGACTAGTTCTTCCGTATCTTTGGTGGCATGGCCACCGTTGAGAAGCTAGTGTCTTTGTTGGGTATCTCGAAATTTGGAGAAGCATACGGGATGCTTGTCTGAGGATACCGATTACGTTGACATTTCGGGATTGCCCAGAAAGATTTGCGGAGGCGAGGGGAGCGTCTTTGCGTGGGACGCGTTTGCTACTGTGTGTGATTGCTACTTTGTTCACATTCACGTCTGGGTGTGTGCCATCACGGTGTCTTGAACTGGTGAGGCGGTGCAGTGGAGGAGACATCGTGCCATTGGTCTTGGGCGAGACGTTCACAGGCATAGGCCGGATGGCGGCCGGTAGCCGATACATGTGGGGAGGGAGTCCGCTATGCGACCATGTGGTTGAGGAGAGAGGCTGCGAGATGATGCACGAGGTGCCAATGTCCTGTGACGCTTGGTCTTTCTCGCGGCGTCCTACGGTGATAGGGGGCAATCGAGTGTTTGGAACTCTGGATGGCCGGACTTGGCACGCATCACTTGCGATGGTGGGTTCCCCATTGGAGATTCTGAGACTTGTAGGACCGCTCGGGGAGGGTGCATTGATTGTCGAGTGCGGGGCTGTCTCGAGACGTCTTTCTATATTCCATCATTGGTTAACGGCGATGCGAGTGGAGCGAGTGCCCTTGGCTGATCGAGTTATCTTTGCTACCTTTGAGGTGGGATCTCTGCGGATGGAGGATCGCTTCGACGCTATTGCGATCACCGATGGTGGCAATACACGTCACTTTCTGCCCGGGGTTCTCTTTCACGGAGAGAGGCACTTTGAGTGCATCGGCGATATGCGGGCAGTACGAAGAGTGTATGGGGAGACACGAGATGGCTATCTTGTGGAGACGGAGTGGGTTGAGTGCTGATCACACAGACGATTCGACATTGAGGAGGACAGAGGCGAGGGCTAACCCACAGGAATCGTACTTGGCGACGCCATGGCGATTATGTGGCAAGTGCTGATCGGGAGGCCAATCAAAGCACTGCGATGATGGCTCGAAGCGAGGCGGCTCGAGACGAGCTAGAAGAAAGGGCTGTATTGACGGCACGGGATTGACGGAGGCGTCGGGAAGAGTCCACGAGCCGGGTAGAAGGCCTACGGAATATTTCCTGCGAAGGTGAAGAACACTCGCGGGAAAAGGGAAAGGGAAGAAGGATGAAGGACCTAGTACGGAAACTAGGTTGACCTTCTTGTCCCGGAGTATCCACCCACTGTCATTGCGGACACATTAATTGATTAATGTTTTATTGTAGTTTTGCTAGCGTGTAGCGAGTCAAGAGTTGGCCGTGCTTGAACTCATCAAAGAATGTTTTAACCGTTATGAATTTGTAGGTTAAATGAAAAGAGTTTTCGAAACACGAAGCAATTGATGCTTATTGTATTTTTTTTTGTTTTTAGACCGAACCAAAGATGGCTGCCTACGTTCCCCTTTTACAATTGGACTAAGGGGCTCGGAGTCACCGTAGTTCGACACTTTAGGTGAATTTGAGAAAAAACCAAGACAAAAGAAGTGCGACCACTGTTTTTACCTGGATCATTAGCGGGAATGTATCCGGTTGGGTATTACTCTTTTAGCACTTTAATTTGCGAGGGGACGGTGTATGGGTAAGGAGAGTTGAATCGTGCTCTTCCTCAAACGAAGTATCTGCGGAGCTTGCTTCCGTTCACGGGGTTAACGAAAGGGTTTCCGTCCAAATCTGCTAACTTTATGGCTCATCCGGAGAAGATTCTTTATACCACGAATGGTCCTATCCGGGTAGGCTCCCACTTTCCGAGGGGATTGGTCTGCGTAGGAGGCTTTTCCTTTAGCACCAAGTCGCCTTCTCTGATGTCTCGGATCTTGACTTTCTTATCAAATGCTCGGGCCATTTTGCCCTGGTAGGCACGAGTGTGTTCCATGGCTTTCAATCTGCGCTCATCGAGTAGAGCAAGTTTATCGTGACGGCTCTGTAGCCATTCGACTTCATTGATCCCGTTTTCCAAGAGGACTCGGAGGGATGGAATTTCCAATTCCACGGGTAACATTGCTTCCATTCCGTAGGTGAGTGCGAACGGAGTCTTCCCTGTGGCGGTTCGGCGATGTTCGGTATCCCCGAGAGGGCTAGATATAGCTTTTCGGGCCGGTCCGACCTGCAGTGGTCATCTTTCGATTATCATGGCGGAGTCTTGTTGGGTGCCTCTCTTGCACCATTGGTTTGTGGTACGTAAGGGAAGACTGTGACGTGTGACTACGAATTCGGTCGATAGTTGGTCACAATTTCCTTCGAAGTGAGTCCCATTGTCGGAGATGATCTCGTTGGGCACTCCGTAGCGGCACATGATGTTCTCTCGGATGAACTCGGCCACCTTCCTAGAATTCGGTACCTTGTATGATCGGCTTCTACCCATTTGGTGAAGTAGTCGACTGCGACTAAAATGAACTCGTGACATTGCTCCCTGGAGGAGTGATCTTGCCGATGACGTCGAGTTCCCCATGTGGCGAAAGGCCGTGGCGTAGTCATGCGGTAGAGTTCGTGAGGAGGGATGTGATTGAGGTTGGAAAACCGTTGGCATTTGTCGCGGCTTCGGACGGCTGGATGCGGTGCATTTCCATTGATATCCCGAATAGTATCCCATACGGAGAATGATCTGTGTCAATGCTCGGGCGTTCATGTGCGGACCGCGAGTTCCGTTGTGAACTTCGTTCATTAGCTCGCCGGATTTTTCTTTGTTTACACACCGAAGGAGTGGTCCTTGGTGGCGCTTCTTGTACAACATACCCCCAGAATGACGAAATGGGATGCCGGGCGTTTTAATGCCATCATGTTTTTAGCTTTGATCCCTTCTTTGTATTTTCCATCTTCATTTGTGAAGGAAGCTTCTCCGCTTTGGAGGTACGGTAAATTTGATTGTACCGGGGTTCGTCGATCGTTTCTTTTTCTTTTTCGATCTCGCGCAATAGGCGGGTGTTTCCCGTCTGCCTATTACGAGGGGTTTCTTGCTTTTCCTCGGGAATTTCGACAAGAGGCGAGGTTGCCGGGCGTCTGCGACAGCGGTTTCTGTCTCTTGGCAAATAGTGAAAGAGATGTCCTTGAGCGAGCAATGAGCTCCTCCGTATGCGCGTGGTACTTCGAAGGCGAAAATCTACCGTCTTCCATTTGTTGGATACTTGATTGATGATCAATGCGAGTCTCCATATACATCCGGCTCTACGAGATGTTGCGCTCGAGGCGCTTCCAAACTGTTTGCACGAGCTTCGTATTCTGGCATTGTTGGTTGCTTCAAAATTGACTTGATGGCTATGGGAGTATGCTCGTCCTTGGGATCGACAAGGAGCATTCAATGCCATTCCCTTCTTGGTGGCTGCCCCATCGAAGAAGAGTTGCCCGGCGGTTTCTGGTTTGTCAAGTGAAAAAGATTCCGTCGTCTGGAAAGTGCGGATCGGGACCCTTAAGTTCCTTTGCTCGGGAAGTCGGCAAGGCGATGCGCCATTACTACGCCTGTTGATTTTACCATGTACTTGATGTCGAACTCGGCCGGGAAGAATGACCACTTGGCTAGCCGCATTGAGGATGGCTTGTCAAAGAGATATCGGACGGGGTCCACTTTGGAGAGCAGGAGCATGATGCGGCGCATGTAGTGTTTCGGTTTCAGACTACCCATACAGGCGGTACGGGTTTTCTCACGATCTTTGAGTAGGCTGAGTTCACTTCCTTGAAGCTTTCGGCTTACAGTAGATTGCATGCTCAACCTTGGAATCTTTACGTTCTTGTGCGGCATTGCCCGGCGATAGACGTGTCATTCTTTGTCGGATACGGGAGTAGTGGCTTGTCTTCGTGTGGCGGGCACAGTGGGGATTAACCAAGTAGGTCTTGATTTTCTCGAAGGCTGTTTGGCACTCGGAGTCCCATTTGATGTCGGCATTCTTTTTCATCGGTTTGAATATGGGCTCGCAGAGAAGATGTCAACGCCCAGGTTAATGAAGCGACGATGTACTTGAAGTCTTCCCATGAAGCTGCCCTTTACCTGTCAGAGGGTTTGAAGGCGAGCTTCATGTCGATGATGGCCTTGATTTTCCCTGGGATCGGCTTCTTGATACACCTCTTTACGTAACCATGTACCCCGGTACCCTTGCCGCGCTTGGACGCGCGCGAAGGTGCACTTTGCCGGGTTCAACCTCATGGAAGTGTTTTCCGAGTACATTGAAGAACTTCCTCGGATATGTCGTATGTGCCGTTTGCATGTACGATCCCTTGGAGGTGGATGATGTCATGTCGTGAGCGACATATACTTCGATTTCTTTGTGAATCATGTCATGGAAGAGCACATTGCTGCAGCCCGCCGGTAAGTAGCCCCGCCGTTTCTTAGACCGAAACGGCATGACCGTGTATACAAGATGTCCCCCATGGAGTGGTGAAGCGAGCCTTGGCCCGATCCTCCTGCAGCATCTTGATCTGGTTGTATCCAATGAAACCCGGTCACACGAAAGGACTACTTCGAAATTTGCACGTGGTGTCGACCAAAGATGTCGATGTTAGAGCAATGGGAAATCATCCTTAGGGGAGCTGGCCTTGTTGAGATCCACAGAAAATCCCACGCTAGAAGATTGTCGACCTTTCCGTTGGCCTTGGTAATGACCGTCACGATGTTGGAGAGCCAAGTCAGGGTACTCAATCACCTCAGATGAAACCAACTCGCAGCATTTTCTCAATTTCTTCTTTAACTCAGGCGAGGACCACTCTACGGCTTGATCTTGCGCAACTTCGTTTGACGATGTGCTTGGATTCGGGATCCGAGGTGGCCTCCTGCGTGGCTCCACGATTGGGGATCGAGTCCGGCATGTCCACGATAGGACCAGGCGAACAATCGTCAACATACTCCCGGAGGAGGTTTATCGTGGAACTTCCTTTTCTCGCATCGGCGAAGAAACCGCCCCACTTGTGTCTCTTTAGGCTCTTTGCACTGACCCAAGTTCAGCTTTTGGTGCTATAACCTCTTGGCGGCAGCTTGGGCCCGGTTGTCCCTCTGCTTGGTCAACTACACGCTCGAGAACTTCTTTAATGTATTGTTTCGTTTAATGTGCCCGCTTCTTTATCAATTGGAAGTTATTAACGTCTTTTAAGTTGTTTGTTAACCTTATCGGTTGTTAAAGTAAGCAATGAGTAGGATACTCCGAAAGGTCAGACTTTTCATTACACAAGAACGGGAATACATGATTAGGCCTACAACATTATAGTCCTCCGGCGTAAGGCGGTTGGATGACTGGGGGTGGAGGACCTGATTCCTTACGATAAAGGGAGGGCTCGACTGCAAAGGGCTTTGAGGACCGGGTTTAGGGAGATGTGGAGTGCGGGCCTGGGCCTTTGTCTTCCACTCGCCCGGCTTGCCCTCGGTCCAGGTGAAAGTTACCCAGTTCTTCGGGTATCACGGGATGCTTGAGGAGGGTGCGGGGATCGAGGAGGCTGGCTCCTGCTGCCCCCATCGTAGCGACTGCGTCAGCTGCCGTTATCCTGAGCTCCCAGAGCCGATCAAGTTGTGGCGGAAACTCCATGACATTTCTTCAAACTGCACTCTGTAGAGGCCGGTCCACCGAGAGCATTTTCTATGAATTCTCCAGTTCCTTCGCTTTGGATTTACTCTGCTCCTCGAATGTGGCCTCGGCGGCCGATCCGAACAACTTGTTTCCCGTGGGAGAGTACCTTGAGTTGCTCACTCCAAGTCTCGGGATTCCCTGAATGTGTACTAATGCTTTGGGTACTGCGGTGGCGGTTGGTCTGAGGTAGAGCCGTGATGTCGAGGAACGCTCCCACTTATTGGATTAGTTTCTTTGAAAGTCCTCTCAAACGCTTGAGGTCCTGGGTGGCTAGGCGTTCCATTCTGTACGTAGTCTTGGTGTTGACTATCCCCGCTTCCTTTCTCATCTTCGCGGTTCAGCCATCAGGTCCTGATTCTATTCATCCGGTTTGCCCACTCGTCGGTCCCCTGATTCTAGCCGGTTTGCCCGCCGCCGGTCCCCTCGCCCGCTTGTCGGTTCCCTCGCATTGGTTCCTCGATTCCGCTGCCGGTTCCCTTTGGTGAAGTAATGAGCGGAGGTCAGAAGCCGTAAGGTCGAGAGATTAAAGGTGCTCGTCTGAGGTTCCCACTTTGCTGGCCGCCGCCTTGGTGCGGGGCGAGCCTTTGTCTTCCTTGATGTCGCCGGCTGTTGGCATCGTACCCAAGCCCCCTGACCGGGTGGTGTGGTCACTTGACTTCAATAATCGATCAGGCCGTCCATGCAGCCTTTGCCGAGCCCCGCCTCCCGGGATGAAGTTAATGAGTTTCATCATCCTCGCGGCGGGAGGAATACGATGCGAAAGAAACAAAATGTGAAGGTCCACGTTGCATATTTGGATCTTGGAGGTCTCTGCAGTGAATCCAGCTTAATGACATGTCATCATTATGCTTGATTTCCAAGACCTGAATGTCGTTGAGTGCCTGGTCCCTCTCGGTGTGGTGGACACTGTCGCCGTAAAGACCGTGGGTTAGTCTCGTTGCCCCTTGCCTCTGCATGAACTTGTGGCACCGGTGAAGAGGTGGATGCCACGCCATTGATTTGACGTGCGCAGCCAGGACGCCCAGATGGTCATGGAAAGTGATTGGAATGTCCAACACTTGGAATTCGGTGGGGACTACCCGCTTGCCGAAACCGTATGTTAAGAGTAGCAACCCCCTTAGAATTGTACCTGAAGTAGAGTCATAGGCCTCGTACAAATAGCTGGACCGAAGGCTTATGATCTACGGGTTTGATGTCAAGCAGTCCATCATCTCATGGCAAGACATTCGTCTGAACCTCCGTTCTACTGAACACGCGAGGAAGACGTCGTCCACTGCCTGTGATGTAGAGCGGCTCATTGTGATCGCCCTTTTTGGAAGGTCCAAA